>JAMPIV010020914.1:457500-603232 GCA_024509875.1 Oreohelix idahoensis
TTTCAAATGTATATTCTTACATCTTTTATGTCTGTAATCTTTTACTTTTCAAATGTGTATACTTATATCTTTTATGTCTGTAATCTTTTACCTTTCATATGTGTATACTTATTGTGGTGAAGTGGGATGTTATAAATATTTATAGGGGACTTAGTGTACTGACTGAGATCAGCTGTGAAGGTATATATATCTAATAAGAGTAGTGTATTATATATAACCTTACTTGCTGCCACATATGTATACCTCAGTCAGAATTATTCTGGAATAGTGTGATGACTACGTTATATGTCTAGGGTATGTGTATGATGAAGTGTAAGTCAAAACAACAACAGACAGATAAACAATTTAATTTATTCCACTACACTTGACAACACTGTGACACTCACATACATAAAACACTCTACGAGGATATCTTAAAGGGGTCACTGATAACTTTTCAAATAACAATATGTATTCATTGCTGTCATGAATGTATATGTGTCCTGATTCAAATACAAAGGGAACCAGGAATCACAATCAATTTTAATTACAAGTTATATGTACAGAATTTATCAATATGAATATTGTAGTGACATATATTATTAAAAGTATCCTATGTGTGTCAGTTGTGTAGTAGTAATATGAGGTAATACTGGTTTTGTTTTGTTCAAGCTCTGTTGGTATTTGTCATCATGACTTCAATAGTTTGTCTTTATTGGAACTAGTATTGGAGATGTTCTCAGTTCCTGATATTAAAACAATTAAATTCCCCTCTTAATTATATTTTACACTGTCATTTTAAGATGGGGGTACATAATGTTGAGCTCAGCTGGCCACATCAGCTTATCTTGCGTGATGGCGGCAGGAAAAGACTCCTCTGCTCGATTTCTCCCCTGGGCTCTGGAGACACCTCACTGATAGCTAAATGGACCAAGGAGTATGCTGTCCGACTCTGGATTCAGCAAAGCTCTGACCAGGTGCTGCTCAATAACGTTAAGACCACAGTCCCTGTAAACAAGAAGGATGTACCTTCTACTTCATAACTAATTGATACTCTAGTTCTACACTGAGCACAATACATCACAAACATTGAGTTCAGAGCGTTAGGCCAACTGTCAGCTTCATCTGAAATACTTTATACCAGTATTTCCCTCCCTAATGGTTACTACGCCTCTGCAATTCAGCATTATTTCTGTCTAATCAATAATCTAGGTGTCAGTGTACTGTTTGGCCATTCCATGCAGTTTTACTTTCCTCCGACACCTTCTGTTCAGGCTGGAGCATTATAGGCTTTACATCATGTTCGCTACTGAACTACACATATATACAGGCATAAATTAACAATTTACATTCAATTTTCATTAAAAGATATTGAATATTTCAAGCTTACCACAATTCATAGAATAATAAACAGTTTCGTTGACTGACAATGGATATAGCACAACTACGATCTGCCGGTGTTCCAGGCTTTATTTTATATAAAATATACACTGGTGCTCAACGTACTGCTTCTTAGTAGGTTTATTACAAGATGTGGCAATGAACAGACGCTCTGAATCAAGTATATTCGCAGCTCTACCCAATGAAACCACGTCTCCACATCTTTTCAAAAAAGTACCCCTTCTATTCGTTTCCCATAACAACGCAAGATAGTATTTATAGCCCGACCAATCGTGTTTAGTCTTATATTTGTTGCGCTCCAATCAATTAGGAGTTAACATGGTAGGCTATTTCCGTAACGTAAGGTTTTTTCAAACACGTTATAAAAAAAATTTTATGAGCAGAAATGATTTCATGCTGTCAGGCATCCCCACTATTTTATTTTGGTTATAATTTATTAATTCCTAGACTATTTGCGTAACGTTTTACATATTCTTTGTCAGCAAGCCCTAAGGAACCCAAATATACAAATTTAAAAGAGCTAAGTGGCTGCGTTCAAAAATATGCAATTTCTTCTACCTCCTGTTTCGAAGATGTGCTGTCTGGGTACTGTAATGTTTTCAAACGTAAACCCATCTAATGTTATCTTTTCTAATAAGCGTTTTTCAGGATTTTAAAACCTAACTCTGGGAAGGTTAGTGTTTTTATCACTGTCCGTCTGAAAAAAAGTTAGTGCATGTGGCCTTACACGCGTGATAGTAGTAATTGTGTATCGCGCGACGCGTGTTGGGGGTGGCATTAATAGCGAGACACGTGTTTCGTGTTGCATGCGTTCCTGATTTTCAGCCCTCCCTTCTTTCTATTTGAGTCCATCTGTTCGTTCGTTTTGGTAACGTAGTATAATTAATGTTAGGATTAATTTAGGTCATTACGCAGTGTGCCTCTCAATGTTTTTCTTAGAAATGCAATACCCGTTTTAATGTGTTGTGGAAACGCTTGTATTTATGCAGTGGCTTATATTTAACGTGGAAACGTTACAATTTGCAGACGAAGCATAAAACAAAGGGGGATTTCGAGTACATTCTTTGTGACAGCACTGTTATTTTACCATTGCTCTTTTCTTTATTAAATGTATTTGTTAGGCTTTATATTTACCTGATAATTTATATATGTGGATTAGAATATTTCACGACACTTATCTCTTTTATGTGTTTTATACCTTTTATGTGTGCACTGGCTTCCAAGCTCAGTGGTCCATGGTTCGATCCCCAGTTTTGGTGTGACTTCTAGACCGTAAATGGCTCCGGTGTCGACCCAGCCTCATGAATTGGGTAGCAGAGTAACTGTGGGAAGGTTTAAAGAGGCCGGCGTGATGTTGACCACTTCACCCCTAATGTGCCGATGATTAAGAAATAAGGCCCTAACACTTACTTACTTAGTAGTTACCCTTCTACCGTGAGGTGTAGCAGTTTGGAAGAGAGAGCGCCAGACTATCCTATCTGCTTCCTCCTGGTCTGGTTCCATTCTAGTCCTCGGTACTTCAAAGATTGCCTAATGTTGTCCTCCCAGCGGACTCTGTGTCGTCCTGGGGGTCTGGATCCCTGGCTCTTTGATTCCCATGCTTGTCGTGGTAGCCGATCTTCTCCCATTCTGTAGACATGGCCAAACCATCTTAGTTGGGACTGTTCTACTTGGGTCTGCAGGGGGTGGAATTTTATGGCTTGACGTATCGTCTGGTTGCGGACCATGTCTCTTCTTGTTACCTCAACTTCCTTCCTCAGATACCTCATTTCTGAGGTTTGGGTCTGGCTTTTGTGGGTTGTAGTCATTGCCCATGACTCGCGTCCATATGTCAAGACTGGGACATAGGTGGAGCGGAATACAGCCATCTTCGTTTTCTTACCAACCTCTCTCTTGCTGAGGAATCCTCGATTTATGGCCTGATAAAGACTCCCAGCTGCCGCTTTTCGAGTGGCCAACTCTTCTGTATACCTCCCTTTCGGTCTATAATAGCTCTGAGATATTTAAAGTGGTCGACCTGCTCCAGGACCTGTTCTCCCAGCTTAATCTGATGTCTTCTTTCTTATCGTGATATCACCATGGATTTTGTTTTAGAGCTGCTTATGACCATCCCTCTCTTCTCCAGCTCTTCCTTCCAGACTTGCGGGTTGGATTGGAGATATGCCTCTTCGGTAAGCTCGGAATCCGCACTGCACCTCATCCAATTGTGGCTCAGCCAGGCGTCGGAGTCTCTGTCCCAGGACTCCAGAGTAGACTTCACCAGGGACACCGAGAAGGGACATGCCCCCACGGTCTCCACACCGTCGACTGTCACCCCCTTTGAAAACTGGTGCTATGATAGTAATCTCCCAATCCTTTGGCATGGCCCTGCCGCACCACGCAGCCCGCAGGACCCCCAAGAGTAAAAGGCCGCCTGATGCTCCCATGCACCCAATCATCCCTGATGTCACACCATAATGCCCTGCTGCTTTGCCTATCCTGATTTTCTCCAGTGCTGCCTTCAGTTCTTCCATCTTTATGTCATCTTCATCACAATTTGTTTCCTGTTCTGCGCTAGTAATTATCATTTCTTATGCTTGACCTTGCTCACCATCAAGGAGCTCTGAGAAATATTCTTTCCATATTTCCATTACTTCCTTCGGGGCAGTAAGCAATTTGCCTTGCTTGTCCTTTATACATTTGAGAGGGCATTATTTTTCCTTCCTCGTGTTCTTTAGGGTCTTATAGAACAATTTCTGGTTTTCTTGCGCATCTTTTTCTAGCTTTTCTCCACATTCCTCCCAGGACTTCTTTTTTGCTGCTAGCACCTTGTTCTTTGCTTCTGTTCTGAGTATCACATATTCTTTATATTTCTCTATTTGTCCTGCTGTGTTTTTAGCTCCTAAGTAATGTTCCAAGCCATTTTTTTCTCTATTATTTTCTCTTTGACTACCTCTGTCCACCAAGGTGTCCTCTTTCTCTTGTTCACAAGTCGGACTTCACCACATGCTTCTGCAGGAGCTGTTTTTATGATGTCCTTGTATTTAAGCCAGAGGGTTTCCAAGTCATCAGGTTGTTCTTCTGTGTTTCTTACCGCTGTAGCAACAAGCCCCTGATATCTGTCTTAATTTATGGCTCTCTCAGCTTGTAGATCTTAATGCTCATTTCTACCGTTCGTTTACTTGGTTTCTTGCGTGATGTTGGGCAGTTCCTAGGATGAGCAACTCTTTCAGTTGTTCTTTTGATTGTAAGCAGGTAGTGATCACTTCCAATCTCTGGCCCCCTCCAGACTCTAGCATCCCGGACATATCTGAATGAGCTCCTAACAATGGCATAGTCGATCACTGACTTCTCATTCTTTGTTGGTTCACATCTAATGTATGCATGTATGCGCTTATGGAGGAACTTTGTGTTTAGTAATGATCAGATTCTGCTCACTGCAGAAGCTAAGGAGTCGCTTTCCATTGTCATTGAGAGTATCATCTCTATATCTTCCGATAACGCCACCACATCTAGCATGGTCATTTCCAACTCTGGCATTGAAATCTCCGAGCATGATAATTTCATCTAGGCAGTCATCCACTGTCCTTTGAAGCAGCTCGAAGAATTCCTCCTTGACCTTTGCTCTCTCATCCTCATTTGGCCCATACACTATGACCAGGTTGACTATGGTTTCTCCTTCTTTTAGTTTTGCAACCATAATGCGCTCCGAGTCAAAGTTCCATCCCTTGATATTATCTTCTTGGTTTTTGGCCACAATGCAACCCACGCCCCCATTAGCTCTTTCATATACGAATACACCACTGTAGAGCAGCGTGTTGCCACCGAGATCCATGACTCCTTGTCCCTTTTTCTTTTTTTCCGGTATAGCCAGGATTTCTAATTTTGCTTTCCTCATCTCTTCCACCAGCTCCTTTTCTTTCCCATTTATACTTCTTGTGTTCCAAGTTCCATAAGTCGTAGTCCGTTCCAGTTCGTCGTCTTTAAGAATCAGTCCGGTTTTTTCTCTTGTAGTTCGCGTAATCATGTTTTAAAGCAAACAGGTGATTGGCCTGTTGTGCCTTTGCATGGTAGAGGGGCTGCCTCCTTACGGCATCCATGCAGGCCGCCCTCCTCCTTTTTTCAGCCGGGCTTGGGACCGGCCTAGGCGGAGTTAGGGCCTAACACCATATTCCCAGTATGCCCCAATGGGCGTGTAACATGATCCTTTACCTTTTTTTTTTTTTTTTTTTTTTTTTTTTGGTGTTGTATTAATTATTATTCATTTTAACTTTTGTTTCAGACCAATATACAAAACAAAATACTAACAACAACAAAAGCAACAGTTGAATCAGGAAGTAATGCCAGAAATTCTCTTTCCCAACTCTGATTAATGACGATTTAAACGAAAGAGATGAGTTCAGAAATAAAATGTTCAAAACTTTAATATGTGTGTTTGTGTTTATTTAAAATACTTTTAATGTCACCACTATTTTGTCTGGCAACATGAAGAACCATGCATATATCTTGGCAGTAATATAGGTAAAACCAAAATATCTCTAATTTGGAACTGATGACAAGACCTAGGCAAGTGTCGGTGGAACAAGAGATGAGAAGCAGACGTTGGAGTTGGATGTGACACACACTGCACAAACGCGTTGATAGCATTACCATACAGTTCTTATTCTGAAATTGCCAGAGTAAGACAGGTAGAGATGGCCAAAGAACACATGGAGAAGAGAATTGGAGACAGACATGAAGGGGATGACGAGGACATGGTAAGACCTTGATCTGATGGCACGTGACAGCAGGATTCGGCATATGGTTTGGTTTTTAAGGACTATCTTCATTGCACAGTACACGAACTCCGTAGCACCGGCGAGAATCCAATGAGGGTATATAGGAATCACACATTCTATAAATATATTTGGTGGGTAGGTTTCTAATTTTAAAATTTTGCCAGGGCAGCGGCCTCACGGCCTACTCTTTACGATTTGCAACTGCCGAGGGATTTTTAACGTGCGCAACTTGCACACGGGACTTCCATTTTTTTCCGCCCTTATCCGAGAAGGCTAGGCATCCGATATCACTACCCATGAGACCAAGGGGGAGTATGACATCATTGGGACCACAAGTTCTGAAAAAAATGTCCATAAATTATATCCCCTCTTCTGGGAGTCGAACCTGGTACCTCTAGAATTCGAGGCGGACGCCAAACCTCTTATCCACTCCGACCACCAAATTTTCGGTATAAGTTTTTTGTAGGCCTGTGCTCCTGGGGGAGTTGAAAGATACAAGAATAACATGATGATTGTGACGACGACGATGATGATGATGATGAAGAAGAAAAAAGATGAGGAAGAGTAAAAGACAAAGTTGATGGAACAGATAATGATATCAAAATAAGAATCTTCTTCTCATTCAAGTACCATAGCTAGTGGCGTAGGAGATCATGCCTCTCCACAACTTCCTGTCCCCAGTGCAATTCATCAATTGTTTTTGACCGCTTTTCATGCCATGATGTCAAACTGTCCAGTATTTGCTCCCTTAATTTTCCTATCTCTTTTCCCTTCAATCTTACCTGTTGTTACGATATATTCCAGCTTTCCTCTTCTCATAATATGCCCCAAAAAAGTGGATTGGTTCTTTCTAACTTGTGAAATAAGTTTCCTTTGTACATTAGCCTCTTTCATGACATCCTCATTACTCTTTTTGGCTGTCCATGGTATTTTTAACATTCTTCTGTAAAACCATATCTCTGTGACCTCTAGTGCCTTCACTATTTTCTTTACTCATTGTCTATGACTTACTTCCATATGTCAGGATTGGTTCTATATAACACTGAAGAACTCTCTTTCTCACTTCCATTGACAAAGAATTGTTGCATAAAATACTCTTCATTTTATAGAATTCTGTTTTTGCCTGAGCTATTGTGCTCTTCACCTGAGATCCATCTTCCATCCGTTGTTATTAATGTGCCCAGATATTTGAATTTATTTACCTGTTTTTAAAACCTTCCGTTACGCCAATACCTAAAAACCCAACTCCTGCAGACCCAAGTAGAACAGTCCCAACTAAGATGGTTTGGCCATGTCTGCAGAATGGGAGAAGATCGGCTACCACGACAAGCATGGGCAACTAAGAGCCAGGGATCCAGGCCTCCAAAACGACACAGAGTCCGCTGGGAGAACAACATTAGACAATCTTTGAAGGACCGAGGATTAGAATGGGACCAGGCCAAGAAGAAGTGGATTGGATGGTATGACGCTCTATTTTCCAATCCTCTACACCTCACGGTAGAAGAGGAACGACTAAGCCCTGTTTTTAAACTGTTTCATTTACTTTTATAATGCATTCTGGGCAAGCGATTTCTTTGAGATTCCCATTACTTCTGCCTTTTTGCTATGGTATCAACCATTTCCTGCAGCTCCTTTTCCCTTTTCGCTATTAAGGCTGTATCATCAGCGTATCTCAAGTTGTTTATATTATGTCCACCAACGGATATTCCTGATATGTCCTCCTGTATCTCATTATACTTTCACTGTACAGAATGAACAGATCAGGTAGATACTAACATCCCTGCCTGACACCATTTTGTACTTGCTAAAACGTTCCTATTTGGCTGCTAATTTTTAGAGCTGGTGTTTGTTGCCAGTACATGTTCTTTATTATCCTCAAGTCTTTACCATCAATGTTGATACTTTTTAATATTTTGATAATTGCCTCATGTTTCACTTTGTCAAATGCCTTAGTGTAATCTATAAAGCTTAAGTACAGATCTTTCTTTACGTCTATGGCTCTTCATAACATACATGGGATTGATTGTGTCTTTACCTTTCACAAATCCACACAGTTCATCACTGATTTTTGATTTAATTTTATTTCTCACTCTTCTCATGATAATTCGTAATAATATTTTGGTCGCATGACTCATAAAACTAATGGTGTGTGTGATGTTCCTCTCATTCCATGGCTCCAGGTTTCTTTGGCAAAGCTATAAATATGGATTTTAGCAGATCATCAGGTATTTGACCACTGTTGTGGTTGTCATTTATGAGTTTTGTTATCACCTCTACTCCAAATTCTCCCAAAGTTTTCATGTCCTCTACTGTTATATTATTTGGTCCAGGCGCTTTGCCTTTCTTCAAGTAGCGCATGACATCCTCTACCTCTGCCAAACGTGTTGGTGGTCCTTCACAGCTGTCCTGGTCGGTCAAATCAAGTCTTCTTTCATCATCATCTTGATGTATTCTGTCCACCTTTCTTTTTATGTTCTCATGACCCATCAACAATGCTCATTCTTTGATATCAAAAAGCCAGTTGCTATTTATATCCTTCTGCCTGTTAACTCATTTGTTTTTTTTTGTTTTTTTTAATATTGTTATTCAGAATCAACCTCACTGCACTCCGGGCAAACCCATAGGTGGTCAGTCTCCCTCAGCAAATGTCGAAGAGTATTAATGCTAATTGTACCTGTAGCACGCTGGTTGTACATACGACTGATACATCCTCTCTCGCGTCCATTTCTGCTATTCCCTTGTGTGATGCCAAAATCCAATTCTCAGCCTTGTTGATTCATCCATTGCAGTGTCATTATCCAGCAGGCGATCATTAATTACCCTTAGTATTTCTCCCTTATCCATGTCCAGTGTCCCCACTATGGGTGCCCTCGAGGCCAATCTGTCAGCTCTCTCATTGCCACGTACCGCTGTGTGACCAGGACAGTAGATCCACACCAATTCTTCATGACTTGGGGATTCTATTGATGTTTTCCATTCCTGCCGCAGCCATCCGTTCTGAACTTTCCGAAGCATGGCTTGAGAGTCTGATAATATAACTGCCCTGGTTGATCGAGTTTCAGACAGCCACCTCAGTGCTGCAGTAACTGCCTCTACCTCCATTCTCATGCCGGAGGTTGTTGTCATATAGGCTCTACTCTATTCAGCGATGACCCTGCCCTGTATTCTCGCAGAAAAGCCCCATCCTGATTTTTCACCACGAACTACAGACCCGTTAGCGAACACAATGTCATCCTCCCCGGAATGATCACTTATCAGCTGATTAATCTCCAGCTATGCTTTTCCATTGTCCCAAGATCTGCACTCTCTGCCAAGACTAATGATGACCTGCCGGAAGTTTATCCAGTTCTCCCCTGACTTACTCCACTCTTCACCTCTGGATGCATTTTTCAGCCCTGGTCACCTGACCATTCTTAGCCTCAGCTTGTGCTATCCATGACATCCCTCTAATGATTCTTGCTCCTTTGATGTCAGCTACGTTCTCGTATATAGGGTGTCTTTTGTCGGTGGTTACCCGCATATAGGCTTTTGCCTGGACCATCGCATATCAGGATCTAATCGACAGCAAACCGAGCATGTATCTCATTCTCACAATGGGGTTATCACGCGTATAGCCCAAAACTAGTCGCATTCATTCATTCTGTGTTCCAATCGTTCACATTGTAACACTGACAGCTAGAGTATTCCTAGCCCGTACTCGATTACTGAAATCACAAGCTGACGATACAGGAGAAACAATAGTCTCTGTTCCAAGCGCGCAGCAGCCATTGTTTTTAAGGCTGCCAGTCTTCGCTTGCACTTCTGTAAGTTCAGTTCGACATGATACTTGAATGATAGCCCACGATCAAACGTTACTCCCAGATACTTCAGCCTGTCTGACCTTTCAATGTTCTGCCCATTGAAAGTGATATATGGAAGGTCTGCTTTCACAATGAAGTTGTTCAAAGAGCACCACGTAACACAGGCCTTGTTGGGATTGACCTTTGATCCGGTTTCCTCACGCCATTTAGAGACCGCCTGTAGTGTCTCTTGTATGCCTTGGACCATTTCATGTCTGTCTGAGCCAGTTCTGTACATGAGTGTGTCATCTGCGAAAGTTAATGTCCGTCCCAGTCCTGTTGGTTGAAAGGTTGCTACCTTTGCTGTGTAGATGTTAAACAGCACTGGTGATAGTGGAGAACCCTGGGGTAGTCCTTGGCAAATGCGCATTGGTTCTGGTGTCCAAGTTCCCAAGTGAAATGCAACTGATCTCTCCATTACGGCAGCTGCACTCCACCTTGTTATCCAAGGGTTTACACCACATGCCATTATAGTCTATTAGGGTTGCAAAGTCAACACTGTTATAAGCATCCTCTAGGTCAATTGCGACAGCCAGAGTTTCTCTTTTGCCCTGAAAACCTCATACACATCGTACGCAAACGTTCCAGCGTTACCCCATGTTGTTTTCATAGGCCTATAGCTACCAGGGTATCAGGAAGGATGTGTGCATTTTCGAGGTGGCTCATTATTTGTCTTGCAACTATCTTTTCAAGTAATTTACCATAGACATTCTGTAGTGTGATAATTCGATAGATGCTGAGCAGTGTGTGGTTTTTGTCAGGTTTAGGAAGTGGCCGAAGGTAACTGTGTAGCCAGTCTTCCTGCACCTCATCATTCTGTATGCTGGTATTGAAATCTCTCACCATATTTATAATGGCTGTGTCGTCACGCTGTTTAATGTTATGGTATTGTACACCATCAGGACCCGGAGCAGTGTTTCTGCTGGTTTTCAATGTGTACACCACGTCCTCATCAGAAATGAGATCGAAGTATATCTGGCCCCTTAGGGCATTTTCTAGAATAATTCCCTTTATTTTCAGGCGGGCATTTGTGTAAGATTTATCCGTTCGCTCCACATATCGACTGAATAATGCTCTTCCCTTCTCTTCGTCTGTCTTCAGGCTTAGTCTTGTAGAGCTTTTGATATTAGGGATGGGTTGGCTTTCACTTTTCCTATTCATTCTTCAATGTAAGGACCAGGGTTTTTTCGTGCCTACATGTGACACAAAGTCCTCCCACACTTTATCTTTGGCCTCCCTTACCAAGCTCTTGAATCTATTAACGTCTCGTTGTTTTTTCTCCTTCATCTCTTCAACCTCTCCCTCATTCATCATTCTTCTGTTTCGTGCTTTACGTCATTTCTTTGCTACTCTTTTCTTTTCTATCCATCCTTCCTCCGTGGTCTTATTCCACCAGGGAGGTTGGGTGAAAGGTGTTTCGCTGTCTTTTGTTTGGTATTTTACTCAATGTGTGTAAAGGGTTGTTACAGTCAAGTGGGCCTGTAGAATTTTTGAAGGTTTGTTTAGGTTTTCTGTGTCTAGTGGTCCTACCCTTTGCAATGAGTATGACGCAATGTACGTGATCACTTTCCTGAGCACCTAATACATCCCAATGTGCCATGGTGGTTGCAGCACTAGAGATGAATGCCAGATCTAGGACACCATTTGTATCCCCAGGTTTAGTTGCCAGTCCAGTTGGGCGTCCATCATTCAAGATGGTAAGGTTCATGTTAAGCAATGCCTGGCTCAAAGCTATACCCTGCCTCTTTTCCGTGATGTTCCCCTACTCATTGGATCTAGCATTGAAATCGCCAGCACTTAAACACCTTATGTTAGAATCTTCAGACAATTCCGCCAGAAAATTCCAACTACTCTCTTTCGTAAGATGGTCAAAATGGGCCTATAGATTGTAGACTCGCCACTCCTGACTGCCTATATTCACAGGAATCCCCTGCAATTCTGCATCCTCACTACTTTAGGAACGTGTATCCAGTCACGTAAGAGGGAGCTCATGTTTTACACGTTTAGCTTGCCCTCGTCTACCAGGCCCACATGGATTGGAGTAACATATGTAGCCTGGGCAGTTGATAACACTACTGGACTTTAAACTTGTCTCTTGGATAATAAGGATATCGAAATTGTAGATGACTGTTTGTATAATGGCTGCACGTCTATTGGGACTTTGACAATTCCAGTATCCTATACGCACATATTTCATCGAGATGCAATCTGCTTTCTTTCTGAACCTTCTCTTTCCCGCCCTTCTTTTTCTCTCTCGCCTCTTCTCTCCCCTACCTCTCCTTCGTCATTTGTATTTCCTCATTTCATTTGCTGCAGATATCGACGACAGAGTACGATCTCCGCAGCTGCCGTGATGATTCTGGATAGTTACAATTCTCATGGTGTATTTGCAATAAATGGTGGAAATATTCTGACACCCTGGTAGAGCCACCATACCAGGGAAGAATCAAGGGATGTGTAGTGAAATCTGTGAAATAATCGCGAAATTCAGTAAGATTTTAGTACTATGATAATAAATAAACCCGACCGCATGTGTCTGACTATTTTCATCTTCGACGCCAGTAGAACGCTGCCTTTGGTGCAGTGGAAATGCTTAAAAAATGACCCGCCGTAAAAATCTAACACGCTTTTAGTTTCGGTTTCGAGACGTACAATTAAACATTTAACATCTTTCCCGATCTGCTGCAAACAAACTGAGGCAAGACTTATAATTAACGATCTGCCAGAACTGTGACACCAAACTACGTTCTGAATTAACGTAATATATTAACTTTAACGCCAAAATCAGTAGTAACTCGGACATTTTCCAGTAGTAGAACGAAACAATTGTAATAATTAACGCAAAACACTACCAGCGTTTTGAAAAAAAAAACCTCTTCGCTCTGCACGCGGTTCCTTTACTATATACACGCTGTGGGCAAAGCCAGTGGATATAAACACACAGACAGTTTAAATTCTCGCCGCGTAGTGTATTTCTGACGTCACTCAAACTAGTTGGTTTATTTGAGTAATGAAAAAAATGAGGGGGGAGGATGGCCGACTTGTGTAAAAGTTATAATTGACGATTGACAGTGACAAAACTGAAAATCTAAACCATAGTGAAACTGACCATAAAATCACATATTCGGGTAGCTTTGTGTTTCCTGAGTAAAAATATGTTTTAATATATATGGTAGTCCAATTATTAGCCAAGTTATTGAGATAATACTGTATGCATACAAACGCTCGAACGGACAGAATGTTGTTCTTGCTCGTTTAGACATAACGTTATTGGGGACGCAAGTTTAAAAAAGAGGCATTGGAGTAATTCAAATCCGATTGGGTGGTATAAGAGTATAGGATGAAAAGGGGGGAGGTAGTAATGTTAACCAAAACTAAACATCTTTTTGTATTGGCATGATCAGGCGGACTGACCAATGGACTACGAGACGCATAGTCTGTTTGGAGTTTTGTTTTTGTTTTTCAAAAACTAAATTCAAAATTTGGTAGTCGCCTGATTTCATTGGCCAGCTCAAATAGATATTGGCCAAGGCTTAGAGCTCTCGTGGCCATTTGACAAGAAATTTTTCTATTAACAAGTACGTTGAGAGCAGATGTGATAAATTATAAAATAAATAATAAATTCGCATTCTGGGACAGGGCAGAGAAAACTGAGACCATATCTTTTGCCAGTCAACGTTATTTGTGTCATATTTCTTTGAATTTGTGGTAAGAATGCTTTATGTATTAATATGCTTGATTAAAACTGAAAATGTTAGATATTGCCATTGGGAAAAGTGAAGGACATGCCGGGAGCAAACATTATTGAGTCCACACATTGAACTGTATTTGAATGTTGCATATTGTTATGACTTTGTATTAATATTATTGTGTTAGAAGATGTTAGTAAGCCTCTGTGTTCCATGAACACTCTTCAACATGCCTAGAGCGTTTATAATTAAGAAAAGAAAAGAAAATCATACAACAGGAGATGTGGTTACTCCACGTTATTGTATTGACGAAAACTATGTAGAAGTACCGTGGCGTATCTGCCATAGGGACCTGAGGTGTGGTCACAGAAAGGTGTGAGTCATATAAATTAGGGGCTGATGCACTTTGTATGCACACGAGGCCGACCCCATACCATCATGTGTACATTAGTGATAAGAAATTGTGATCAGATAAGAAAAGGCCAGGGTGTCTTTTATTGCAGGGTTTTATTTCCTGTTACCAGCCGGTGACAGGAAACCTCATGAGTGCTTGTAAAGAAAAAAAGTCTCCTTTCAAAAGTTTATGCTGTCAGCAGATAGCCTGAAGGAGCTTGTGTGTGCTGATCTATATATTCTCTGCAGCGACATACTGACTCGTTATCTTCATACCAAGAATCCCAGGTGATGTGTTAACATCTGGGACATCTGACACTTCATTTACATAAGAATTGTTATTTCCGAGAATAAACAGAAATATATGGGGCGTGATGAAACAACAGCTCCTCCTAACAAATGACTAAACCTAATATCTATTAAATTGTAGTCTGTGAATACACCTACAGGAACAAGATAGTGACATTATACTTATCGGACAAAGAGTCCAAATATTTTAGTTAATCAGTATATGTAAAATATATTTTCCTCATTTTCAAAGACCTGTCCAAAAGAGATGGCAGGACAGGCAGATTAAATTGTACAAAGAAAAAAGCATTCAATTTTAAAGAAAACTTTAACCACAGTCTTATTCATTTCCTTATAGTGAGTTAAAGTGTATTGTGTTGATGTACCATCATTGTCATTTCACCCCTAGACACTAGTCACATCAGACACCAGCCACTAGAATAAAAATACGGACCGTGTGAGATCTAAGGAGGTAGCGTTAGGTTCCCTGATAATACATCATCATCATCATCATCTTTTAGAGTCAGGGGCCTACATTTGCTTGACCTCACACGGTTGACACAGACACAGCTTTCTTTCCTTTTAGGTAACATCTTAACCTCCCCAGCAAATTACACTTGCTACAGGATGTCCTTACGGAGTCCATCTCCCTGGTGCCGCCCTGCTCGCTCTGTGTTGTACATCAAGCCCTCTTATAATAATAAGAATAAAATAAGAAGAGAACAATAAAATAAGAAAACAAAACCAAAAATGAGGCATTCTTGTTCTGTATTTGGAAATCAACAGAAATAAAGTCCAAAGTAAGAAAATAAAAACAATCTTTAATTCAGATATCAGGTTGGTAATATACAAGAACAAATGAAGAGATGGACAGAACATTTTGAGGAACGTCTCAACAGACCATCTCCAACGAATCCCCCGGACATCCAGCCAGTAGAAGAGGAGCTACAAATCAGCTGTGAACGACCAAGTAGAGAAGAAATAAAGAAAGCCACAAAGGTTCTGAAAGGTGGAAAAGCAGCTGGTCCAGATTGCATTACAGAAGAGGCCATCAAAACAGATATTGATACCTTTACAGAGATATTATACAAACTACTTGGAAAAGTCTGGGAGAGAGAGGAAATACAGCAGAATGGAAGGAAGGTTATCTAGTCAAGTTGCATAAGAAGGGAAATTTACAAGAGTACACACATTATAGAGGAATAATGTTACTATCAGTGCCAGGAAAAGTATTAAACAAAATCATCCTCGAGAGATTAAAAGAGTCCATAGACAAGCAACTGAGAGATGAACAAGCAGGTTTTCGACAAAATAGATCCTGTACAGACCAGATACCCACATTGAGAATAATAGTTGAACAAAGTCTGGAATGGAATTCACCGCTATACATCGGATTTGTGGTATATGAAAAGGCATTTGACAGTGTAGACAGAGAATCGCTTTGGAAATTGATGAGGCATTATGGAGTTCCCATGAATATCATTAACTTAATAAAGAAGACCTATGAAGACATGACATGCAGAGTTCTTCATGAAGACAACTTACAGAACCGTTTAGGATTACAACAGGAGTGAGACAGGGATGCCTCTTGTCTCTATTTCTTTTCTTACTATCAATAGATTGGGTTATGAAAACATCGACATCACACAACAGAAATGGAATCCAGTGGAATCTGACTAAACAGCTTCATTATCTAGATTTTGCAGATGACATGGCTCTTCCGTCTCATATCCATAATCAGATGCAAGAGAAAATGAAAATTCTCGATGAGAGGTCATAACAAGTGGGCCTGAAAATACACAGGGAAAAGACAAAGATTATAAGAATAAATGCAAGAAATGATAACAAGGTTGAACTTGAAGAAACCACTAAAAGATGTAGAATCGCACAAATATCTTGGAAGTAATATAGACAAAGTTGGAGGGACAGACAGTGATATCAAAATAAGAATACAAAAAGCAAGAGGAGCTTTCATTGCATTGGGGAACATATGGAGAACAAGAGAAATTAAGTCCAACACGAAAATAAGAATCTTCAACGCAAATGTCAAGTCAGTCCTATTGTATGGCTCTGAGACATGAAGAACAACAAAAACAACAACCAAAAAGCTACAGACTTTTATAAATGGGTGCTTGCGTAGAATAGAAGGACTGAAAAGGTATGACAAAGTCACAAATGTGGAATTGATGACAAGAACCAGACAAGTGCCAGTGGAACAAGAGTTGAGAAGAAGACGCTGGCGATGGATAGGACACACATTGAGGAAACCTGTTGACAGCATTACATTGCAGTCCTTTTTCTGGAATCCACAGGGAAAGAGAGGCAGAGGTAGACCAAAAAACACATGGAGAACAGAACTGAAAACAGAGGTGAAAATGATGAGGAAAACATGGAAAGAACTTGAGCGGATGGCACAGGAAAGGAAGCTTAGCATGTGTTAGTTGAAGGCCTATGCTCCTTGGGGAGCTAAACGGTATTGATTGATTGATTGATCGACGACAGAGCACGATCTCCGCAGCACTCGCGATGATTCTGGATAATTAAAATTCTCATGGTGTATTTGCAATAAATGGTGGAAATATTCGGTCACCCTGGTAGAGCCACCATACCAGGGAAGAGGCAAGGGATGTCCTTACGGAGTCCATCTCCCTGGAGCCGCCCCGCTCGCTCTGTGCTGTACATCAAGCTCTCTAATAATAATAAGAATAAAATAAGAAGATAATAATAAAATAAGAATACAAAAGCAAACATGAGCCATTCTTGTTCTGTATTTGGAAATCAACAGAAATAAAGTCCAAAGTAAGAAAATAAAAAGAATCTTTAATTCAGATATAATTGTATGGCTGTGTAACATGGAGAACATCGAAAATAACAACCAGAAAGTTAGAAGTAACTCCTGCAGTCATAACTAACTATGGTGATGCGCGAATGAGGTGATAGCACTCAGATGCTTTTTAACCTGGTGTTCCATTTGGCACTTTATTTTCTCTTCTCCTTGTTGTAATAGCTTCTTTTTGCCTAATCTGAGCTAGCACGAGATTGATCTCAATTATATAGAGATTCAAGCTGTTGCCCAAGTAGCATGTTACCCCTCCCCAGAAAGCTAGTAAGTCGAAGGAACGACAGTAGCCGATACAGTTTGGTACAAGGGACGTCGCAGCAGTTCTTGGAAAACAAATGGGAATCAACATTAGACTGCCTTATGGATTCTGAGTTCAAATTTATCCTCAGGATTTATCCCCGAAGCCTTCACAGTAAACATTTATTCCCGCAATGCAGAGGAGGTTGATATCAAACCTTTCTACCTTCTCCTAGATTAACTACCAACCAAAGATCAAGAGGCCCCCCCCCCCACACCCCTTTTTTTTAAATAAAATTTTGACTCGTTTTGGCGAGGCGTGTCCCGTTCAACCTAATCGGTTATATTAGGGCGCATGTCTAAATATAAAAGACCTTTAAGTCTGGTGACATAATCACTAATTATGTAATAACCACGAGCCATCTCTGCCCGAAGCTTATGGTTTTAAAGCGCCAGTGGCTCGCCTTCGCCCCTTCTCCCGTCAGTGGAAACCGTTCTGCAGTGCACAAAAAGGGGCAAAAGTTAAATAGAAAGTTACACACTTCATAAATGGGCGCTTGCGAAGAACAGAAGATTGAGATTGTATGATAAGATTAATAATGTAGAACAGATGACAAGAACCAGACAAGCGTTAGTGGAACAAGAGAAAAGTAGAAGACGCTAGAGTTGGATAGGATATACTTTAAAAAAACCAGTTGATAGCTGTTGAAGGCCGTTTTTGTTTCGCGTTAGGGTTTTGCAAGCGTATGTTGTTTACATACAATATTCATGTGAAGTTAATGTCCACGGTTCTTTCTTTACGTCCGTTGCAGACAAATATTAATTTTCTTTCCTTGACGCACCGCTTTCTTTAAAGAAAGTAATAACTGCCACTACGGTCATAAACTTTATTACACACGAAGAACGTCCCAATAGACCCATTGATGTGGTCAGGCAGTTCGTACACAACCAAGATTAATAATAATAAAAGTCACTCATAGGTATGAAACAATCCCTTCAATCACGAAATATGGAATACAGTTGTATATTTTCAATACACAGGATCTTGTACACATGAATATATCTTATGCGCCATACACACACATATACACATCACAACAGCCAAAACGGCCTGTCACTGAATGCCCCCTTTTTCTCCACTCCCTTCGCTATTAAACTCTCTCTCTCTCTCTTTTTACACACGCTTCGTTAGCAATCCTTTCCCTGCCAGTCTCATCACGTGACATAGAGTGTCTAGATGACTTGGTAGCGAAGCGGTGTTCTGGGCATTCAAATTAACTGCATTTTCTAACTCCCAACAATAGCATAACAAGGAAGTTCCAGTCCTTAGGGTAAGAGAAATAGAGGGAAAATAAAACAAACACACACGGAGAAGAGAATTGTAGACAACATGAAACGGATAAAGATGGCATGGAAAGACTTTGAATAGATTTTATAGGTCATGATTGTTTTGTTGTTGTTGTTGTTGTTGTTGAGGACTTGACCTTCACAGAGCTGAAACGTATTGGTGAAGATGATGAGGATGATGACGGCGATGCTGACGATGATGATGATAATTATGATGACGATGATGATGATGACATAGGTGATGACGCTGATGATGATGATGATGATAATTATGGTGACGATGACGATGATGCTAATAACAAAGATGAGGACGATGATGAGGATGATGACGACGACGACGACGATGATGATGATGATGATGATGATGACGACGACGGTGATGATGATAACAATGATGATGATGATGATGATGATGACGATGATGATGATGATAATTATGGTGATGATGATTATGATGACGATGACAATGATGATGATAACGATAATAATGATGACGACGACCACGACGACGATGATGATGGTGACGATGATGATGGTGATGACGATGATGATGACAATTGTGAAGTGCTCACTGTCAAAAGAATGAAGGAAAAGGGTAATTCTGTGGTTTTGTTGAGAGAAGGAAAGCCATGTTTAAATGACCAGCCAAGACGGATAAATCGATACCAATAAACCAGAGTACAGTCATTAAGTCCTGCCATTAAGTCACACCAGATGTTTATCATTTGATCTTCATTGATTTGGGACACATGCAGCTTAAAAAAAATGTCAAGGATAGTGCAATAGCAGGTACTGCCTTAAAGTGGTAAAATGTGTTCCATAGCTGGTGTCACGAAATGAAAGTGCTCTTCATTTTCTTCTTCTTCTTCTTCTTCTTCTTCTTCTTCTTCTTCTTCTTCGTTCACCCTCAGATGTCAACTTGAATAAGTTCAAAGAAAGCAGTGGTCAGCCTGAGGTTGTTGATATCTCCGTAGATTTTCTCCAGGAATGCTACTGGTGATGGCCATATGCGTCTTCTCTGTTCCTCATATGTTGGGCACTGATAAAGACGCCTGTACTGAGTACACGCCCACACAGGGCTACCACTGATAATGGCCACCACTGATAACGTTAGCACTGATAAAGTTAGGGTGTAAAGATCGTACGTAGAGAGACTGATAACCACCACTGTTGCAATACGTTATTAGCACGCCGAACAGGCTATCACTGTATATCATGTACAGTGGCTCAGGAAGATGATCAATGTTATTATCTATTACGTTGCAGTCACGAAGACACCACACTAACGCCCACACAGAGCTATTATAAATATGTGTGCTGCTGTACTGTCCCTGAATATAGGATGTTGGTGGGTGTGTTGAGACACTGACAATGACAGTCAGTATGGTCGGGCTTACACAGGTGGCCGACAAGTGTGTACTGTGTAGACGTCAAGATATGCGAATGCGTGTAGGTTCAAAGATTAATTATTCATAGCACACACACCCTCAGAGCAACATAAGGTCAGGAAGCAGTAGAACTCGCTCTGACTTATATATATATATATATATATATATATATATATATATATATATATATATATATATATATATATATATATATATATATATATATATATATATATATCGTTTATTTACTCCCCATCATAGTTACGTTGACATAGTAGAACATACAGTTTACAGCAACATATGTACAGGGTGTTTATAAAGTCGCTGTGCAGTGAAGATGAAAAATATTTTAGAAATTACGTCACGAATGATGCAAATTTACGTCACGATATTCTGTGTTCCAATGCTGTGTTCCACAATCCCTTGTGCAGCATTACACAACAAGCCCCAATTGAAAACCACATTTCTGGTGACGTAGTCTCGCCCGGGCGTAAATTTCACTGCACAGCGACTTTATAAACACCTTGTAGTATCGGATAGATGAATCCGTAAAGCTCAAACACTCCATAGAGCTCAATTATCACGCACAAAGGCGCACTTCTCATAGAAGATGTATAATAACAAATCTTCACAAAATATCCACACTGCAGTTTACCAAATATGGCCTGCACAAATCGTGGCCTCATAATCTCTACACAAAATATCCATACTGCAGTTCACAAAATATGGCCTGCACAAATCGTGGCCTCATAATCTCTACACAAAATATCCATACTGCAGTTTACCAAATATGGCCTGCACAAATCGTGGCCTCATAATCTCTACACAAAATATCCATACTGCAGTTCACAAAATATGGCCTGTACAAATCGTGGCCTTATAATCTCTACACAAAATATCCATACTGCAGTTTACAAAATATGGCCTGCACAAATCGTAGCCTCATAATCTCTACACAAAATATCCATACTGCATTTCACAAAATATGGCCTGCACAAATCGTGCCCTCATAATCTCTACACAAAAAATCCATACTGCATTTCACAAAATATGGCCTGCACAAATCGTGGCCTCATAATCTCTACACAAAATATCCATACTGCAGTTCACAAAATATGGCCTGCACAAATCGTGGCCTCATAATCTCATAAATATACACTTGTGCCTTATGCGGAAAAACATCGCTAACATCTTTCCAGCACACTCGCTGGGAACCCACTGTCACCGGACTCGGCTGTTCAAACACAGCTCACAACACATCCGGGACTCGCGAGCGAATATCGCTCAGCTCAAAACATCTCTAGTCAAATTCATCTCACGCGGTAACTCGCCGCTGTAAGTAGCGATCATACTCTTTGTTATCAAACTGTCTCTCGAACATACGAGAAGATTCTAGTTCATATATTTTTAACCAAATTAACAGCTTGATAAAAACGCTGTTCAAGCGAGATAACCAAAATCCGGCTTGTCCATCCAAGTATTTTTATCGATTAATTCCCCTTGCTTAACTTACGACCAATTGTGATCTTAACAGACACATTTGAAGCAGATGTTCAGCAGTCATTTTATCGGTGCCACAGTCACACTCATCAGTAGTTCCTATCTTTAATTTGTTGAACAGATGGTATCTCAATCTGTTATGACCTGTGCGAAGTCTGAAGATTACTACTTGTTCACTTCTGCTGAGCTGGTAATACGGATCATTTTTTGTGTGGCCTGGATGCTCTTCTTCCCACATGTGCTTGTACCTGCGCTTGATAAAACTCTTGGCCTCCTCATAAGTTATGTTTGTGTCAAGTTGAGGAAGCTTTCCCCCTTCCTATGCCAATCTATCAGCCTCTTCATTTCCAGGAACGCTGCAGTGAGAAGGGATCCACTGTATCACAACTCTTTTGTATTGCTGACATAGTCTGTGAAGTGTTACTCTTAGATCATCCAGTTCAGCATTACTTTGACTTTTCAGCGTTGTAATGACTGACAGTGCATCTGAGAAGATACCTACTGGTCTCTCTGAGCTTTCGTCTGTCATTAGAATGTCTTATGCAGTTTGTAGGGCCTCTGTCTCTGCTCTGAAGTTACTTGAAAATGTTCCTGTTGCGACTGCTATCTTTTTTGTGCCGTTGCTTAAACTCAGGAAGACTCCTCCACCCCCATCTTCTGTTGCATTAGTTGCTGATCCATCTGTGTATGCATGGATCCAGGTGTTGCTTGGGTAATGTTTCTCTATATATTTTGTGGTTAAGACTCTCCTTTCTGTTTCATTTTGGCTGTTCTTTCTCTCAATACCAGGAACGTTTTCTATCATTTCAGGGAAGCACTGTTGTTTCCAAATTGTTAGCTTGTGTGCAGTACATATTGGAGTAGCTGTTCATATTGCATTTATGGGGTCTGCTCTCATCTTTGTTTTGACTGTATCGACAAAGTTGCTTCGCTTCAGTCTTCCCCTTCCAAGTCCATAGTGCATTGGGTGGTCTATCAGTCTCATGAATTTCTCGGCTTGTTGCTGGGCTCTGCTATCTCTTCTATCCTTCATATGCTGGAGGTGAGTTATCTTTTCCAACTCGTCAATGGGTGTTGACTTCATGCCCCCTGTTATGATTCTCAATGCTTGGTATTGGGTTCTGTTTATTTTGTCAAAGTTCGACTTAGCTGCCGTTGACCATGCTGCAATGCCATATTCTAAGACCGGTCTCACACGCCCAGTATATAGCTTCTTTAGTACTCTCTCGTCTGCTCCCCAACCCGTGCCAGCAAGTTTTTTCATGATTGCCATTCTCTGCTTTGCTCTTGTCCTGTTTTTTTTTCAATCTGGGTTTTCCAAGTCAAGTGGCGATCAGAGGTAATGCCTAGGTAGTTTGGGTTTTCATCCAGATGTAGATTTTTCCCATTTAGCACCAATTTGGAGATATGTGGTTTGTTTGAGAGAGAAAACCCTGTGTATGATGTTTTCCCTTCATTTATCTTTACTAGCCATGCCTTGGCCCACTCCTGCAATGATGTTAGGGCTTGCTTCATCCGAATGCTTGCCGTAGTGAAATATTCCTCTGAGATCCACAGGGCTAAGTCGTCTGCACAGGAGGCATTGTGAGTTCTTCTTGGAATATTCTCTGATATGTCATTACTCTTTATTTTATCTGTGTTCTACATGTCTTTTTCTCTATCGTGTGCTTTCCATTGGTTTTTCCTGCCCTGTATTTTCTTTCAAATTGGAACGCATAACTCGGGTTTCACGTTGTTATTTTCGCATGATCTATTATGGCTAGAGATAGCGTTAACATCGCCGCATGGAATCTGCCTTACCAGTGTAAAACAAACTCCAACGTGAACGTATTTCGCTCACACCTTGCTTGGCATCCATAATTCTCATATGGCTAATCGAAAGATAAACTGCGAATATGGTTTTGATACGACAGAAATGTTATTCAACATTACCGCGGGTCATGTTTGTTAGCATTTATGAGAACAAATTAAACCGATGGTTTGTTATGAATTACAGACATGAGTCATCTAAAACAGCAGTAGCGTCAATACCTTACATGGGAGGATTTTCAAATTACCTGTGTCCTGAATTTCATGAGACTTGGGGGAGAAGATACATACTGAAGTCAAACATTTGAATCTGCTTGGTCTAGTATGAAAATAGATTAAACTAGACTACGTCTGATTGACGACTTTTCACCTGATTAAAAAGAGGAGAGAGTGGGCGAAAAGTACCTTATAATGTAGAATATTTTTAGACTCCGGCACTGTGTTTCATTGAGTCAAGACGACACCTTCAGACAAGCCAGGAACGTAGAAAAGTAAGATTTAAATAAAGAAGATTGGACCAAGTATTGAGGATCTTCTGAAATTAACCAGCAATAAAACTCAACTTTGTAATACTGGAAACATCAAAGTTCTCGGTATATTATATATATATATATATATATATATATATATATATATATATATATATATATATATATATATATATATATATATATATATATATATATATATATATATATATATATATATATATATATATACAGGATAATAGTGGGAGTAGAAATCATATTAATACTCTAACTACCCTAACCCACCCGCTCTCCTGGTTTTGTTTTTTCTTTGTTGTCGGCGACGTGAAGCAAAAGAGTGAACTTGCCACATTGATTTTTCGCTTATCGCTAGCTCCAGACGGAGTAAGAGTCAACATCGAGCGAGACTCCTAATGTTAACTCCGACTTATTGTCTGTGAAAATTCATACCACCAAGTTGCCGCTTGATAAGGTGTGAGCTCGCAAACATAACATGATAAATAATACAGCGGTGTTAAGACTGTATGTGGTGTTATGACTCTTTTTGCACATCACTTAGGATCTTACATTTGAAAACATTGAGATGGACATAAAAAAGTCGGATGCGATTGTACATATGCGCGATTGGGATATTACGTAAGAAGGTTGACAGGAGCAACAAGAGGATTCTGGAATATGTGTTCTTAGGAACTAGTCATGATTGTGTCCAAATGTATTTTGATCGATCAAAGATACTAATTCAATTGTTGATAAACTAGCGATCGAGATATGATCGCAGCTATGATTGCCTAACGGATGTTAAGTGGTTCTGGCAGATTCGACGTGATCGTATATTGTCGAGAATGAACATCGTAAATAATATGGACATATGTAATGAACATACATAGCACATTGTTGGATTAACTAATGTTTGAATGGATCACAGCATTGTAATTATTTAGGATCAAGTTGTTTTTGATTCCCAAGGTGGAAGTTAATAAATGTTACGTCTGTGTGTCAAACGGACTCGGGTTATTAATTGAATTCTTCTTGGTCGAGATCATTGAACGTTACTTAATGAACTCTTTCACTCAATCATTTATTGTGGCACCACATACACACACAGAGATCGTAATGTGACAGGAGCTAGGTGTTACCTCACACCCAAGACCCGTGCACCAAGAAAATTTATAAAGGATCGTTTGACAGGGGTTGCAATTATAGGTTGCTTGCAACCCTCTCAGCAGCAGACTTAACAATTCAAGCAACCCAAAGCCTTATGCAGATCAACATTTAATTCTACCGAACAGAACCGAACACCAAACAACCAATCCAACAAACAATCAAACGAACACCCAGTCAGTGTTCATAGACTGTGTGCTCAAGGCATTTACAGCTTGGCTCTTGTGTGTCTTCTTCGTCTGTTCTTACTGGGCGGCTGTCTCAACACTCCCAGTTTCGCCACTTGCTACCCCTTTTATAGGCCCTGGCCTAACCACTCAATTTACTGCGCGCTTACGCGCATTAATCTGCGCCACACAGATAACACACGCGATTATTGCTCCAGAATGCATGAAAACACAGATTTACACAACTAGAGCAAAACACAACTAATATGTAGGCTTATTATGGCCTTGTAATAAATCTGCTTGAAGATAACGTGATCAAAAGGCACTAAACCACATAGACAACAAGACTGCCCAGATGGGGCCAGCGCCGAGAACGACAGACCTCAAGATGGCGCTGTCACATATTCCCCGCCTGATTTTGTTGTCGTCCCGACAACTGCACAAAATCAGGCGCTTCAGTCGTATTCTCCAAATCTGGAGGATCACCTTTTCCTTCACTTCGTCTCAGGTCATTGCTGGTTACTCTAATGCTCGGACTCGCTCTGTCCATTCGTTGGATGATATATGGACCCCCTGTCATTGTGGGAGCACGAACTACAACGTACTCGTCTTCTGACCACATATCACGAATCTCGGATCTCTCAGCGTCGTGCATTCTCTTCTTCACCAATTCTCCGACCTGTAGTGGAGTAGAACACGACAGCTTGTCACATCTCTCTTTCCGGACTGCTGCAAAACTTTGCAACGGTGGCTCTGCTCTTACGTGCGCCCCTCGTAGCCTGGAAACGTGTCCTTCAACGAGTTTTAGATGAGTCTCCTCCTCTAAATGCCGACCACTTTTCCTGGCGCCCTTATGGTGACAGTTGCCACGGCCATCTCTTGGCTTGCACTGTGACGGCAATGTAGATGTGTTGGTACGCTTAGAGAGGGCGCTCTTTGATGGGCAAACCGATATCAAATGGTCCGGGGACCTACAATGGAAACATCGCTTAGGAAGCGGGCCCTGGGGACACCAGGCTGCCATGTGGTTCGAAAGGTCTCCACAGTTGAAGCATCTTATTTTCCTAGGCTTCCTCGGTGTCCTGGGTCGCCTCCTGCTACCCTTACATCCCTGGCCGCCTTTGACTTTCTTCCCTGCAATAAGCGCCTCACACTCCGGTCGACCACCAACCATCTTTATCTTTGAGCCATTCTGCTCCCCTTCTGTAACCTGACTCCCAGCCGCAGAGGGGTCTAGTTTAACGCCTGTGGACATCGATTCTGTACGTGGCCTAGTTCTCTGCATCTAAAACAACGAACTGCCCTGGTACGTCTCCCCTGCTCCTGAGACATCGCATCAATTTTAGCCTCTAATTGAGCCACCTGCGCTCTCAGCCGCTCTACTTCTGCGTTTAATGCATGCGTATCTGACACAGTCTCTGTTCGCGCTAGGGGTACCTCACACCCAAGACCCGTGCACCAAGAAAATTTATAAAGGATCGTTTGACAGGGGTTGCAATTATTGGTTGCTTGCAACCCTCTCAGCAGCAGACTTAACAATTCAAGCAACCCAAAGCCTTATGCAGATCAACATTTAATTCTACCGAACAGAACCGAACACCAAACAAACAATCCAACAAACACCCAGTCAGTGTTCATATACTGTCTGAAAAATAATAAATAAAACAATGTCTAAGTGAACATCGATAGCATGAATAATAACACTTACCATACAGAAAACATGCGCCCACCTGACATCATCAACTATCTCACACACTCATGCGTGTCGCCCAATGCGACTAGTATGGTGTTGTGCATGAGGCTGGCAATCGCACCGGGTAACATAGGTTGCTACCGAAACCACTACTGCAAAAGCATCTGAATGCTCCATGCTGAGGTAAACCACACCGGTGGCCCCATGCTCCCTCAGGAGCGGAGAAGAGAAATATACATCTGGTACGCCCACGTGCTCTCACAAACCATTGTTCACACAACAATAACAATCAACTGGACATAAAATAATATTCTTCAATACATGTACAACAAATAATCTCAATAATGAGAATTAACCACCACCTCACAACTGGTCTATCTCAATATTCGTTACTGCATTCTGAAGCATGTCGTATGTGACGACTCGTGCGGCTGGGAATCTCATCGCATGAAACACATTATTACAGGAACAACCACTGTAATAGCATAAAAATGCTTCTGTTGGCTTGTGGTGGACACCAGCCGCATTGGTGTTTCCATGCTCCACCAGGAGCAAACAGAGAAATACCTCTCTCAACAAAGGAGTGGCCTCGCGCTCTCCAGAAATCTAAATACATATTCTCACCTCACAGTAACCCATTAAATATACAGTAGAATTATCAATAAACGTGAAATACACTAAATTACTCTTACATAAAGAATACAATATAATTATTCTCGACTTAAGCCAAACTGGGACTAAATACACAACGTGTCGCTCGGCATAACATATTATAGGTTTACCACGCGGAGCGTGTTTAATCAGACTCGCTATCGCCGCCTTTTATCACCACGAGGCTACTATCTTGCGATCGTTAATCTTATCTAAATTTCCAGTGGAATAGCCTTTCTGAAGAATGAAATAATCGCTCTTAAACTCTCACATCTATCTATCTATCTATCCCATTAAACATTAAAATAGCCACATCGATATAATTTCAGAATCCTAGAAAACTAATGCTAATTTAAATTAACTCACGTGCTCAAGGCATTTACAGCTTGGCTCTTGTGTGTCTTCTTAGTCTGTTCTCACTGGGCGGCTCTCTCAAACATAGACCGGTTTCGCCGCTTGCTACCCCTTTTTATAAGCCCTGGCCTAACCACTCAATTTACTGCGCGCTACGCGGATTAATCTGCGCCACACAGATAACACACGCGATTATTGCTCCAGAATGCATGAAAACACAGATTTACACAACTAGAGCAAAAACACAACTAATTCGTAGGCTTATTATGGCCTTGTAATAAATCTGCTTGAAGATAACGTGATCAAAAGGCACTAAACCACATAGACAACATGACTGCCCAGATGGGGCCAGCGCCGAGAACGACAGACCTCAAGATGGCGCTGTCACATTGTGACAGGAGCTAGGTGTTACCTCACACCCAAGACCCGTGCACCAAGAAAATTTATAAAGGATCGTTTGACAGGGGTTGCAATTATTGGTTGCTTGCAACCCTCTCAGCAGCAGACTTAACAATTCAAGCAACCCAAAGCCTTATGCAGATCAACATTTAATTCTACCGAACAGAACCGAACACCAAACAACCAATCCAACAAACAATCAAACGAACACCCAGTCAGTGTTCATAGACTGTGTGCTCAAGGCATTTACAGCTTGGCTCTTGTGTGTCTTCTTCGTCTGTTCTTACTGGGCGGCTGTCTCAACAATCCCAGTTTCGCCACTTGCTACCCCTTTTATAGGCCCTGGCCTAACCACTCAATTTACTGCGCGCTTACGCGCATTAATCTGCGCCACACAGATAAGACACGCGATTATTGCTCCAGAATGCATGAAAACACAGATTTACACAACTAGAGCAAAACACAACTAATATGTAGGCTTATTATGGCCTTGTAATAAATCTGCTTGAAGATAACGTGATCAAAAGGCACTAAACCACATAGACAACATGACTGCCCAGATGGGGCCAGCGCCGAGAATGACAGACCTCAAGATGGCGCTGTCACAGTAACATATGGTCATTAAAGACAGGCATGTGAAATTGTAAATGACATGTAAAGAAAATATCTTGTGTATCTTGCAGAATGATCTACGTATGAGGGGTGGGGGAAAGAAGACCCACGCTGATTTAAGACATTAATTCATTGGTTGACTGGCATGGAAATGCTAAGATAAACCACTTCTGATTGGAGTTTTTCCAACAAAACCACATAGGTTTGTTGGCATAAAATCTGAAACATTTTAAGAATATTTCACGGCATTTCCATCTAGTCAAGAAGACATGTCAGACTGCCAAGATAATGAATCGAAACAGAATTCCAACATAAGGGCAGGACAAAGTATTAGAGGATCTTCTGATATTAGACATAAAGAAAACTCTACTTTAGTAATGGACACCACAAGCCCTAGGAACCTACATTGGGATTATAATTAAATTAATACCCCGACCACCTGTAAGACGGAATCTAAAAACTAATAGCCCAATACTATTTGGAAGTTCTTCCTGTGCAATACGTCTGTAACTTCATTACTGATAATCGGGGTAAGTTGTAATATGTACATTTTATCATTTTATATTTTTGCATTTAATATGTGTAAATTGCTTGCGGGTGTACAGGTTCAAACGAGGCTAGGCAACCTCAGCATATAAAATGATTGAATTAATGAACCACAGAGCTGCAAAGAGCTGATGACTGCTTTGAGCGGATTTCTTCACAAGGAACCAAAAAGCAGAGGCAGCCCCATGCTCCACGTGGAGCAGGGAGTAAATGATGATGATATCATGGTGTAATATTTATTTTATTAACATTTTAATAAGTTTGTGTTTATGCTCAAACATGTTTAAATAATGTAATTGTTGTTTTTCGCTGTCCAAACGTACTTTCATCCGACTCACTGGGTTTAACATTAATGCTCAGGGAGGGTATAATTTCTGAGGAAGATTAAATGGTGGAATGGAAGCGGAGGGCGCCTGATTCTCATGTGAGGAGACCCTGACTTAGAAGAAACATTTGTCTTCTCTCCGTTTGTGGTACAAGTCTGTGGTTCATGTTGCCAGCAGTCTACGCTAGACGTCTACATCAGACGAGTCTTGAAGACGCTAGCATTGACAATTGGAGTGGTTACCCACAGCATTACCGCCAGGGACGTGCTACTGTCACAGAACTTGTCGACTGACGAAATAGTTGTTGTTGTTGTTGTTTAACTAGGGATGCTGAGCTTTTTGCTCTTTTGCAGCCAAAACCAAGTCTTAGACGCTTTGATGCTATCTACACTGTAGATCTAGGCTTTTTGTGTGGCTTTTCTGCCATTCCGAAACGTGTTGAGTTGAAGTTATGAGCTCCAGCTTGGCTTGCACTCAAATTAAATCGTCACATCTAGTCCCAAGCTAGGAGGAAGAAGCATGTGGTATACTGTGCATTCCTCGCTATCTAAGGGGGTTCTCCAAATAGGCAGAGCTAAAATACATTTCATTCAAATATGTAGAGATCAAGAAAAAATCAAGCCCAACACAAAAATCCGAATCTTCAACTCAAATGTCAAATAAGTTTTATTGTATAGCCTCGAACATGGAGAACAACAAAATACAACAACCAAGAAATTAAAAACGATCATTAATGAGTGCTTGAGTAGAACAGAAGGAATGAAATGGTATGGCAAGGTCACTAATGTTGGACACATGACACGAACCAGACAAGTTCCTAGTGGAACAAGAAATGAGAAGAGGACGCTCGAGATAGATAAGACGTACAATGAGGAAACCTGTGGAAGCTTTACCAGGGAGTCCCTGTTCTGGATTCCCCAAGGTAAGATAGGCAGAGATAGAAGAAATAAACACACGAGGAAGAGAAATGGAGACAGAAACGCAAATGATGTGGAAGGCATAGTCAGAATTTGATCTGATAGCACATGGCAAGAGGACTTGGGACGTGTTTGTTGAAGGCCTATGCTCCTTGGGGAACTAAATGGTATTGACTTATATATAACCATATTATAATTACAACAAAGATTTTCTTTCGGGGGCGGGGGGTTAAGTGGCGGTAAGATATAGGCTACCTATGTTCGTTCAACTTCTTTACTTCTTTGGTCCTTAGCATCCGACTGTCAAAGCAGTCAGTGGCCATTATGCCTGGTGGCGTTTTGTAGGACTGCTTCCAGTTTGTTCGGCCGGCGACCATCATTCGTACATTGCCCCAGCTCTGGTTCATTCTTTGTATCTCGGCTTCCACATTTCTCCGCCAAGTTATTTTTGGTCGGCCTGTCTTTCGCTTTCATTCGGGGGTCCATAGCATAGCTACGATCATTGTTTCAAACCAGTAGAAGAGAGTGACTACGATTATATCAGTTACGTCTGCCTAAACCTAGGATCGACCTGTACAAAAAGAGCCTAGCCTACTCTGGAGCCTACTTATTGTACAGACTTCCACACCACCTAAAAAGCCTACCTACACAATATTCATTTAACAAAGAACTTTTCAAACACTTCCTCAACACTGATAATTATCTACCCCCATAGAACCAGCATTTGCCTGTCAACTTCTCATCCATAGGTCAACCTTTCTTTTCCTCTTCCGCTCGTTTTTGTGTGTGTGTATGTGTGTGTGCACGCGTGTGTATAATTTGATTAATATCCATGACATATTATTATATAATGTAATGTATGTGAGAATGTACCCGCACACAGCTGTACTTTTGAAATGTGAATGTTTTTGTTTGCTTAAATAGGATGATGCTTATGAGAATAAGCAGATATACATTTTTTTTTAACTGCTCAAAGATTTTTCTTTCTACAGAACGTAAGAAAGTGTTATTATTATTATTTCATTTTCCACCAAGAGGGTACGGATACAAGCGAGAATGTGTTTATGTAGTTTTGGTATTGATGATTGATGACACTTTCATAAATACAGATTAATTGTAGACGGTTTGACCGCATAAGTGAGTGTCGGTATACAGAATTTATTTATTGTATTTATTTATTGTTTTGTTTATTTTATTGTATTTATTTATTTATTTTTTAAATTAATTATTTGTTTTATTTTTTTTTTTTTTTTCGTTTGTTTGTATTTTTCATTGTTTCATCTTGTTTGTTAAAAAAAAAAAACCTACTCATTTTTTGTTATGACTGCATACTATAAATGAATGCTCCTATGTTAACTTTATAATGTGCCATGCCTTTAAATTAATACTTAAAGTATCATGTGGGAATGAAAGGATATAGTACGCAAGATAAATGTTATATTTGGACATGCGCCCTAATATAACCGACTAGGTTGAACGGGACGCGTCTCGCCAAAACGAGGCAAACGTTTTACATTTTTTTAAAAAAAGAGTGGAAGGGCAGAATGTTAGACGGGCCTGCGCGCCCAATTCTTAACCCTTCGAAAATAAAGTTCGTTCGTTCTTGTGATAGCATCGGGGTCTCTTCTGAGGACGTGGCCAACCCAACTCCAGCGTCTGCCAGCTATGATGGTGTGCCTGTCCTCTTAGTTACTCGGAGTAAGTAGTTGTTTGTTAGAGATAGTATTTGGCTAAAAGATTCGGAGAATTTTACTTAGGCAGTTTGTGTGCAAGGAGGAAAATTTCGACAGTTCATTCTCTGTTACTCTCCAGCATTCCGCACCATAAAGAAGCACAGAAACTACACAGCTCTCATATAATCTTAATTTGGTGTTTGTGCTGTACTGAAAAGACTTCCAGATGTTGTAGAGACCAGCAAAGGCTGTTCTCGCTTTTGTCATTCTGTTCTTGATGTCTTTGCTTGTTCCACCGTCTGATGTTGCTATGCATCCTAGGTATCTAAATGTGTCCGTCTGTTCCAGTTTCTGGTTCCTTATTGTTATGGGCTCAGGACTGCCCACATTGAGTGTCATGACCTCTGTCTTCTTTAGACTGATGTTCAGACCCACCTGCTGGCTATACTTATTCAGTCTATCTGTTTTTTTTTTTTTCTTGGATGTGTTTATGTTCATCTAGTTCCTCTTGGAATGCCCTCTGTTGCCTGGCGTATCACCCAGTCTATGACTGTCAAAAACATAGTTGTTTATAAGGGGCATCCCTGTCCCACTCCTGTCTTCACCTCAAACGTTAGATTGCTCAGCCCAACACTGCATGTAAAGTTAGCATATATACTTTTTATGATGGAAACAATGCAGCGAAGAACTCCATAAGCCCTCAGTATTTTCTATAGGCTGCCCCTGTGTATGCTGTCAAAAGCATTTTCAAAATCAAAGTTAATGTATGGCTGTCTCTGCCATGTTCCTGAGGGTTAATATATGATCTGCACATCTTCTGTTCTTTCTGAATTCTGCTTGCTCTTTCCTCCGTTTATGATCTGCTGCTTTTGAAATTCTGTGGACAGTTATCCTGCCTAATATTTTACTGGAAACTGAGCGAAGAGTAATTCCTCTCCAGTTGTTGTAGTCTGCAAGGTCACCTTTCTTCGGCAATATGGCAACTATTCCTTTTACGCCACTCTGTTGGTGTTGTCTTTGTTTTCCAGACTTGTGTAAACAGTGGTTCTAATAGTTCTGCTGCTAGTTCAGTATATGCTTTGAATACATCAGTACTTAAATTGTCAGCTTTCCCATTCCTGAACCCTTTGATAGCTGTGATGATTTCTTCTCTTCGTGGAATGTCTTTCTTTACGTTTAAATCATTTTTAGCCTCATGAACATTCAGCTTAGTCTCTGGTGGTTCCTTATCCAGTGTTTCTCTAAAGTGCTCTGCCTATCTTGTTTCCTGCCTTAATGCTGTGGTGATGAGATTTCCTTCCTTGTCTCTTACTAACATAATATTGTTTGCACCCCGTTTTCTGCTGATAGTTTTAGTACTCGTATATACTTTGCTTTGCTCATTTCTAAGTGCTGCCCTTCTGCCTGTCTTGCAAAATCGTCCAGAAATTTCCTTATGTTGGTTCGGGTTTGATGTTTAACTTCCTTGTTCGCTATATATCCCCTTTAACCTGAGAGACTTTGCTTCTGTTTTCTTTCTTTTCACTTCTTTTCTCTTCACTGTGGTGTTTAGCGTTTTTGGTGTTATCCAATCTTGTCTCTTTCTTTCCTGGAATCCCAAGCATGATTCGCTGCTTTCCTTAAAAATAGTTGAAATGGTGTTGAATTTCTGGTCAGCAGAGCCGGATTAACGTCGTAGCAAAAGTAGCATATGCTACGGGCCCCGCGCTTTTAGGGCCACCGTGCCAATAAATATGTACATAATTTTTTGGTCAGCTTCTAATACGAGCGTTAAACCAATGATCTTGTGATTTATGCCATCTTTAGCGCCTTTTCATTTGGTGTCACGAAATTGTGAGAGAAAGAGCATAAGAGGGTGACTTAGTGTGACTCTTCATTATTTTTATCTTAACTGCGTGCGGACGGAAGCCATTTAAGTGGCGTTGAAAATTTGGTCACGTTTGGACGGATGCCACTTTTTTTGGCTCTAGGCGACTGCCCCTCTAATTTTGTTTCGTTCTTAGTGAAATGAATTTGCATTAACAATAAAAACTAGAATTTAGGAAACGGAAACTTCCTGTTTTAATTGAGTTATACGGCGTGCTCGCACTCTCTTTCGATCTTGATTAAAATTTCTTGATTTGTAAGGTTAGAAAACTCAAAAAATAAGCAGTAGACACAGAGATATTGGACGTAATTATGCTTCTGGAAGTGAAAAACGTAAAGCGAAGGAAGAAAAAGAAAGAAGAGATCAACTTGTGATATCAAAAACACGTAAGCTGACAGAATATTTTGATGTTCATGGTGGTGGTACTCTAACCGCTGAAGCTGGAAGTACAGGAACAACTAGTACTAGTGCAGGCCGTGCAGCAGAAAACATACAGCAAAACCCAGTATACACAGAGTCTGAATGTGAAAGAATAAGTGAAACGAAGAAGTACTCTAATGATATTGGTGACTGGCCGAACAATGTAGATGACTGTGAGCATGAATATTGGATATCCAAGGGAAGTGAAAAATGTCAACATGTTGATAGTGCCTTCTCTTCATCCGTGCGATTGTATGACACTGAAAAGAAAACTCGATACTGTCAGAAGTCTTATTTTACACATATTCATAAACTTACAAACAAGCAACATGCAAGAAAATAGTTATGCTATTTAGAAAATAAAGGGCGCCTATTCTGTTTCCCATGCAAGCTTATGAGTTCAGAATGTTCATCAAAGTTTACTGTGGAAGGGTTTAATGACTGGAAAAATGCAAGCAATCTATTGCGTCGACATGAAGAAAGCTCCTCACATAGACAAGCTTTAATTTCACTGTTGATGCGTAAAAACAAAGGTGAACGTGCCGATTCCCAACTTGTGAAACAAATGGACATTCAAGAAAAGTATTGGCACAAACTTCTAGAGCGAATAATTGAAGTTGTGAAGTTTTTAGCAGAACGAGGCCTTTCATTTCGGGGCAGTGATGAAATTGTTGTGTCCCCTTATAACGGGAATTACTTAGGGTTGTTAGAATTACTGGCCAAGTTTGACCCTTTTCTGGCAGAGCATATAAGTACTCATGCAAACAAAGGATTTGGACATACATCATATCTATCTAAAACAACGTGTGAGGAATTCATTAATCTTATTGGATCCAGCATACTGGATCACATTCTCTGTGAAGTGAAGAAATACAAGTATTATTCCGTTTCATTGGATTCTACTCCAGACATATCTAATATGGACCAGCTGACTTTGACTCTGCGCTATGTTTTGCCATCTGGACCAGTTGAAAGATTTGTGACATTTTTGGATATGGAAGGTCATAGTGCTGATCAGCTTACTAAAAGTCTACTTAATTTTTTAAAGACAAATTACATTGATATTAAAGACTGCCGTGGTCAAAGTTATGACAACGCCAGCAACTGAGTGGCAAGTTTATAGGATTACAAGCACGAATTAAAGAGATGAATAAGTTTGCGCATTACATTCCGTGTTTTGCACATTCACTAAATTTGGTTGGAAAATGTGCTGCTGAAGGTTGTCAAGAAGCAGTCATTTTCTTTGGATTTGTTGTAAGTCTGTACACCTTCTTTTCTGCTTCTACCTACCGGTGGGGTCTCCTTTCTACTGCATTATGTGCTGGCGGTACTCATAATAAGTCCCATTTGCCCTTTGTGAAATGACTGTCAGATACCAGGTGGTCCGCTCGGGCAGATGCAACAAAAGCACTTTTACACAGCTTTTCTGCAATAAAACAAGTCTTGGATGATATTTCAGATAACAATGATCAGAAGGCAGAGTGTCGTCAACAGGCTCGTGGTCTACTTTCAACTATGATTGGGTTAGAAACAGGAATAATGAACATACTGTGGATCAAGTATTACAGCGTTTTCAAATGACCAGTGCTTCTTTGCAATCTTCTGACCAAGATTTGAATACAGCTTGTGCACTCTATGAATCCCTGCGGGGGTATATTCAAGCTATGCGGTCTACTTTTGCAGACATAGAGCAAACGGCCAAGGATCTGACTGAGTGTGAACATTATCAAGAACAAACTCGAAGAAAACACAAACGAAATCGAGAGTATGATGATTTCAGTGGTTCCAGAACACTTGATCCACTAGTTGAATCTCAAACGCCTTCTCAGCAGTTTAAAATCCGAACATTTCTTGTCCTTATTGATAGCTTGCTCTCTGCCTTGCCAAAACGCAAGAAAGCTTATCAAAAGTTGAATGATGTATTTGGATTCCTTCGTCAGTTACAGTCGTTTACACCTGAAGAGGTGGTAACGAGATCATTGAATCTTATTAAATCATATCCGGAAGATCTGGAAGAAAGTCTTTGTGAAGAACTTGTGCAGTTTACAGAATTGTTGAAAACTGATCTTGCTTCTCATATTGGCACTACTCTAGACCTTGTAGAGTTACAGTTTTACCCTTTGATAATTGACAATTCTTTGGAGTCTTGTTTTCCAAATGTAGAAATCGTCTTGCGCATCTATTTGTCACTTATGGTAACCAACTGCAGTGGAGAACGATCATTTTCAAAACTGAAACTTATTAAAAATGAACTAAGGAGCACCATGGGTCAAAAGAGATTGAACAATCTCACACTAATGAGCATTGAACATAAACTTCTGCGTGAAATTGATACATCCTATATCATCAACAAATTTGCTCATGCTAAATGTAGAAACATTAATATTTAAACAATAATGTTGACTGTGTTGTTACTTTTGATAATGATAATTACTATGCAAATTAAAAATGTATGTGTTCAAATATATATATGTGTTGTTTTATTGTTTTTTTTAAGATAGGGCCCCTTTCTTAACATATGCTACAGGCCCCGTACTAGCTTAATCCGGCCCTGCTGGTCAGCTCATCATCTCATCTCAACCCATAACCCGTCATGGGTCGTAGGGGTGCCATGGTGGAAGCATCAGTAGACAGGGTCCTCCACTGCTCTCTATTCTAAGCAATGCGTACAAGTGTGGAGAAACCGTGTCCTGCCCATTCTTTGATGTTATCAGCCCAGGATTTTCTTTGCCTTCCTCTTCTCCGTTTACCTTCGACTGTTCCCTGGAGGATCGTTTTCGAAAGGGAGTCATGACGAGTTACATGCCCAAACCAGGCAAGCTTTCGACGTTTCACTATTGACAAAAGTGGTTCTTGATGGCCTGCATAGGTGTTTATCTTCTCTCTAACATAGACATTTGTTTTGTGCTCTTTATAGCAAATGCGCAAAATTCTTCTATAACATTTATGCTCGAAAGCCTGAATCCTTCGCTCCGTATCTGCAGTGAGTGTCCAGCCCTCACACCCATACAAGAGAATAGATAATACAAGTGATTTGTATAATTTGATCTTCACAGGAAAACTGATGTTACTTTTCCAGATCACATTCAACCTTGTCATGGCAGCTGAGGCCATCTCAAGTCTTGTCTTGATTTCTTTATTTGATCTTCCATCACTACATATAGTGGACCCGAGATATTTAAAGGTGTTAACTTCTTCTAACGTTTGCCCAGCTAACCATGTTAAATAAGGAATGAAAAGGCAAAATTAGGAACGGAAGAAGGAATCATCATTAGCAAGAATACAACTGGCAAACACAATAACATATGTTAACACATAAGCACATTAATAATTTAACGAGCGAAGTGATTATCGGTAATGATTAATGTTCATAAAGCAGAAATCGATTGTTTCGAACATAACAACGAAGGGAGACAACAAATGTTTACTAATCCGATTGCTTTAAATATTTAATTATTTACCTTTGATGCCTTTCTTGCTCATTGGTTTTTAACCTATGATACTTTTTTAAAACTGGGATTTCGTGTAGCCGATGCCGCTTCGTCAACCTAGACACGAAGACCATCGGTTATATTAAGAATCATGTTCTGTTTGCTCCCTATGCAGTATGGGGCCCCAATTGCAGCAGGCGCCCTTGATGAAAGTCTGCACAAAGCATCCACAGGCTTCTGCAGCAGTAGTTTGAAGCAGTCTGTTTTACATGATGAGGTTCCCAGACCCATGCACTAAACTCATATTAGTTGCCTGATACGACATGCCTGAGTAGTAGTCCATTTCTGTCACTGTCTCATAAGGGACCCCCAGGATCTACACGGGACATTTTGTGCATTTGTTTTCTATTTTATGTGAAATATTTTCTAGCAATTTAATAATCGTCACCTGTGTGTTACCTGGACCCGAAAGGGGAGAATAAAATAGTAACACTGTAACCTGCCATGCATGTCGTAGAAAGCGACTAAGGAGGGTTGGGCATGATACCGGCTGCCACGTGTTGTAGCAATTTTAAGGCACAAAAAACAAACGAAATGGACAAGAAAAGTGAAGGAAATAAAACGCATCCATCCAATCAAGAAATAGTTCCTCATGTAAGGAGGCGCACGAGTCAAGCCAGAAAAGGCCGAGACGAGTCTGCGTTATTGAGTCACGTTTTTTTTTTTTTAAATAAAAAATTATGTGGAAGTCATGGAAAGATCTTGAGCTGCTGGTACTGGACATGATGATTTGTTAAACGTTAGATGAGAGTCTATGCTCCTTGGCAGGGGAGTACTTATAGTATTTGATCAAATAATTATGACCAAAGTCTTTCACACTAGGACAGGATGAAATACTTGATAACAGGTCACGGTGGTTGGGTCTGTATTTTATTGCACTTTGTTCACTAGATATGAAAACATTTTGTTGCACTTTGTTCACTAGATATGAAAACATTTTATTGTACTTTGTTCACTAGATATGAAAACATTTTATTGTACTTTGTTCACTAGATATGAAAACATTTTATTGCACTTTGTTCATTAATTATGAATGTTTTTTATTGAACTTTATCCACTCTGTTCACAAAATATGAAGATATTTTATTGCACTTTGTTCATAAAATATGAAAATATTTTATTGCACTTTGCTCACAAACTATGAAGGTATTTTATTGCACTTTGCTCACAAACTATGAAGGTGTTTTATTGCACTGTGTTCACAAAATATGAATATACATAACTGACCATGGGAATGCGCCCCTGAGGTGACTGTCCTCGGCTGCTTATTCTCCTGGTGTTCCTTTTCACGTTTCCTCCTCTCTTCTGCTTGCCGTGAGAGCTTCTTTTCGCCCAATCTGGCGTGATAGAGAGCATCGCCATTTGATGTGATCGGCAGCTTTATCCTCCCAGGTTGCTTTATGTATATTCAGTGCCCTCATGTCTCTCTGGCACACATCTTTGAACCTCAGCTGCGGCCTCCAACTGTCCTTTTGCCATAGATTTGCATTCACCTTGGATGTACAGCAATGCCTATTTCTTCCCCCTAATACAGGGTTTCTAAGCCTGTATTCACTGGAACCTCTTGGGGGTCTACGGATAGATTCTTTGGGGGGGGGGGTGTTTGTGTAGATATAAGCTTAAATTTAAAATATAACATTTGTTAATATGCTTTTATGTATATTTTTTTCTAAGAAGGGTCCATAGCGTTCATCGGACAATTAAAGGAGTCAGGGCCTTTAATTATAATTACAGACGGGCGTGATTTAACCTTCAATGGACAATCAAATGAGTCCATAACCTTCATTGGAAAATCAAAGGAGTCCATAGCCTTAATCCGAAAATCAAAGGAGATCATAGTCTTCATCAGACAATCAAAGAAGTCCACAGTCTTCATCAGACAATCAAAGGAATCCATAATCTTCATCAGACAATCAAAGGAGTCCATAGTCTTCACCAGACAATCAAATGGGTCCATAGCTTTCATCGGACAATCAAAAGGGTCTGTAAGGTTCGTCGGACAATCAAATGGGTCCATAGCTTTCATCGGACAATCAAAAGGGTCTGTAACGTTCGTCGGACAATCAAATGGGTCCACAGCTTTCATCGGGCAATCAAAAGGGTCTCTAACGTTCGTCGGACAATCAAATGGATCCATAGCTTTCATCGGACAATCAAAAGGGTCTGTAAGGTTCGTCGGACAATCAAATGGGTCCATAGCTTTCATCGGACAATCAAAAGGGTCTGTAACGTTCGTCTGACAATCAAATGGGCCCATAGCTTTCATCGGACAATCAAACGGGTCCATAGCTTTCATCGGACAATCAAATGGGTCCATAGCTTTCATCGGACCATCAAAAGGGTCTGTAACGTTCGTCGGACAATCAAATGGGTCCATAGCTTTCATCGGACCATCAAAAGGGTCTGTAACGTTCGTCGGACAATCAAATGGGTCCATAGCTTTCATCGGACAATCAAATGGGTCCAAAGTTTTCATCGGACAATCAAAAGAGTCCGTGGCACAAAAAAGGGTGAAGAAACCCTGCTCATATGAAACAAATATTCTACGATTTAAACGTTTGGTTTGGTTGGTTTTCCCCAGAGATACAAAAATTCTTATCTCCGGCAGCTGGTATATCTTAGAGAGGACATTCCATCTTAATCGCGGATGTTCGGGGAGATAATCCCGGCGCATTACGTTTGCGAAATTTTGTTTACAGAAATTGAGATTATCTGCCCGATATTAGGAGAAACTCCGAGATAGCAGGCGGTTTTTTAGTATCCCGAAATACATAAACAATCAAGTGATAGTGTCTGGGGAACGTTAGACGCGTTTCCCAAGTTGAAGAGAGTTTATTTATAGCTCAGGAAAAAATTTATATTATTTGAGTTTCTATGCGGAATGTAGATATCGGACAGGTAGACAAGACTGTGGAGACATTGGTAAACAGTTATTATTTTTGAAGTGTGTTGTTATAGCAGCTAGTCTTCTTTGTGTACGTTCAAACACAGGCAAACACAAAGATGCTCTTTCGTTTTAGATACGCAGATCTTCATTTCTTTTAGTCATATAGATCTTCATTTCTTTTAGACATATAGATTTTCATTTGTTATATAAGCATAGATCTTCATTTCTAAGAGATACATAGATTTTATTTGTTATAGATGTACAGATCTTCATTTGTTATAGACATATAAATCTTCATTTGTTATAGAAACATAGATCTTCATTTCTAATAGATACATAGATTTTCCTTATGTTATAGATGTATAGATTTTCTATACATCTTGGGCTGGGCAGTTTTGGAGAATGTGTTCGGGTGTCTGGATTCCAGTTCCACATGGACATTCGTTTGTGTGGGATATCCTGAGGCGATAGAGGTGGTCAAGTAATCTGCAGTGGCCAGTTCTCAAGCGAAAAATTGTGGTCTGTTGGTGTCTGTTTAGTTGGTGGATTGGGTCAGCTCTGTTGTACATATCCCCTTCCTCTTTCCACTGATTTTTGTACTTGTTGTGGATGGTGGTTTCAGTTTCTCGATAGGGCAAAGGGTGGCTGGATTGTTCCATTTTATGGCCACTTCTAGATAGAGCAACTGGTCTGTCATTTCCAGCAATTCCACAATGGGAAGGTAACCACTGAAGGGCAATGTTTTATGGCCTTTGGATAATGTTAAGCTGAGATCTTATCTCATTCCTCATGTTTTCATTTCTGGTGTTCTGTATTGATTCCAGTAATGATCTACAGTCAGTGAAGATCACTATCTTAGCTGGTGGCTGCTGTTCTGATCTGGTGAGGATTTTCAGAGCTTGTAGTAGTGCCATAGCTTCTGCCCTGAAATTAGAGGAGATCTTTCCCTTTGGGAAGGCCTTTCGGATGATCTTCCCATTTAGGAATTTTATTTTAAAAAGCCTCCTCCATGTGATGAATTTACCGTGATACAACGTTAAAATATCTCCAATTATAAAGATAACATGTAGGGATAAAATAATGCGTAAGATACTAGGATACATGCTCGCCTATGCCAGCGTTTCCTACTGCCATTGAAACTAGTTAGACATGCAGACGAAACGGTTACCCTTTTAGACGGGAGGGAAACGGAGATAAAAATCATTATGACGGTCTGAACACGTGTTTGAATCTAGAAAGGCAAAAAGACGCAATTTGTAGTTTAAAGAAAAAAAAATCACGCCACTAGTTAACACAATGTACGGAAATGGACAGAAAAAGACCTTAGCTTTTGTTAGAAACAGTCGTATCTTAGACGTTTTACCGTAATTAGTTGTTTTGTTCGAATATAGCAGCAAATGCCATACCCAAAGGTTCAAAACAAATTTCAAAAACTAACCTTGAGAAAAGTAGGTTTTTCTTTAATAATAAAGTTATGAAAATAAAACCTAGCTAGTTTGATAGCCCATCTTAAGCTGACAAATAATATACTTTTAATTATACAGACGGACAGATAACACGGAAGATATTGACGAAAGACCGTATTGTTCCTATCAGACTAGAGAACAGTTTTTTGTGCATACTTCACTAAAAGTCACATTTTTGCGTCCTTGAGACAGAAAAATGCAAAATCAAACAGCAATGAACTAGCGGGGCTAAGTCGGTAGATTGTAGCTAAAAATAACTTAGGAAGCAGGTTTGTGCAGTTTTTACATGTAGTAGTCCATAACAACCATAAAATAACATCAAAAACCACTACAAATATTGGGGTCTTGTCCGGGGATTAAGTTTATCAAAGATAGTAGGATCTCCTGGTGTGGGAATTAAACTAGTGGGGACAGAGTTGTATAAATTTAAAAGTGTCCCTTAAAATAAAAAGTGGAAAATAAAAGTTGATGAATCTTCACAGCCAGTGGTAATTAGTTGATTAATTAATTAATATATTACCTTGGTAATTATATACTTAGAATTACCTTAGCCATTACATACTTGAGATTACCTTAGTCATTGTTAATTTGTATGTTAAAGTATGGCAGATCTAGCAAAATTTAGATCGGCTGCTGTGCTGACGGCGAAGGAGATGAACATGGAGGGTCAGGTTTTAATTCAGTATGTAACTTCAGAATGTGACAAGTATATTGAAAGGGAAGATAGGAGGTTAGCTGAAGAGAAGAGGTTACAAATTGAGGCTGATAAAGAACTTAAGAGGTTGCAGATTGAGGCTGACAAAGAGGCTAAAGCATTGGAGGCAGATAGGGAGATTAAGAGGCTCCAATTAGAAGAAAAAAAAGGCCGAAAGGGAGGCAGTAGAAAAAAAGGCCGAAAGGGAGGCAGAAGAAAAGAGATTGACTGCCGAAAGGGAAGCAGAAGATAGAAGATTGCAAAGGGAGCACGAATTACGACTAAGGGAGCTGGAATTACAAGGCCATGCTCCTGAAAATGGTGCCAGCCCTTTTGCCTCACATGCTACGCCTAGTCAGGGAGCCTCAACCTTAGCTATGGGGTTTCATTTAGACCATTTTGTTGAGAAAGACGATGACATCGAGGGCTACCTCAGTAGATTCGAATTATTAGCTACTACGTATGGGTTAGAGAGAGAGAGAGAGGTGGAGTCTTAAGTTATCACAAGGGCTTAGAGGTACTTCTTATGAAGTCTTTGCTAAGATGAATAGAGACGACCAAGACAATTATGACATGCTAAAGCAGGCTTTGTTATTGAGATATGAAAAGAATGGTGGGGGAATTCTATGTCGTGAGAAGTTTCAGCAGCCCTGGCAGGAAACTCACAGTTCAATGACCAAAAATATAATGAAAGAAAACCGTTTAACCAAGGAAAGAGATGGTGCAAATGGTGTAAGAAAGACAACCATAACACCGAATTTTGTAAAAGGAAACCTTCAAACATTGCTGCAATGAAATCGGGGAATCAAAGATTAAAGGTTAATCCTAATGGACAGCAGGAACCTTATCACCCCCCAGTTTGTGAGGATGTTATTTGTAATGGGGTCACCACAAGGTGCCTATATGATACAGGTTTGGATTATGATTCAGTTGTGAAGTCTAGCCTAGTGGACCCAAGTCAGTATACCACAGAAGCAGTGGAAATACAAGGGGCGACTAAGGACATACCACTCATGACACTTCCCATCGCAAGGATAACGGTGAAAACTCGCTATGTGGAAGGAGAAATCAGAGCAGCAGTGATAGATGAACCAATCTACCCTCTGATATTGGGGTGTAGATACGTCTTCTTGGGGAATCCCGAGAGACCTGTGATCATGGCGACAGTGCAGACCAGGTCACAGAAAAAGGAAGAAGAAGGTGAACCTATAAATGCTCATCCAGAAGAGATGAGGAAGGCGCAGGCTGAGGATAGGACACTCAAGCCATGTTTTAAAAAATTGCCCAAATGCCACACACCTCCAAGCAAGGGAGAGTACTTTATGAAGAACAAATTGATCTACAGGAAGGCCGGAACTGGAACAAATGGTCACAACCAGCTGGTTCTTCCCACTTCATATAGGGATAAAGTGATGGAACTCGGGCATGCGATTCCCTTCAGTGGTCACATGGGGATCAGCGCCACAGGACAGCGTATAGCTTGTCATTACTTCTGGCCAGGGATAACGGAGGATATAAAAAGATATGTCAAATCCTGTCCAGAATGTCAAAGGGTAGCTCCAAAGCATTGGACTGCTCCTGCAACTCTAGGGGAAATGCCCATAGTGGGAACACCTTTTGAGAGGGTTGCAGTGGATATTGTGGGACCTCTCACTCGGACCAAGAGGAGGAACAGTTACATCCTTACTCTGGTGGACACTTGTTCTATGTGGGGAGAGGCGGTAGCCCTGCCATCAATTGATTCAAAACATGTAGCAGAGGCACTACTTACAATATTCACAAGATTAGGATTCCCGCATCAAATCTTGACTGATAATGGCTCACAGTTCAAGGGGAAACTAACGGAAGAAGTTTTTAAGCTATTTCAAGCCAGACACTTTCATTGTAGTCCGTACCATCCACAAGGGAACGGCCAGGTAGAGAGGTTCAATGGGACTCTCATTTCTATCCTGAGGAAGCTGGCACGTGAAAAACCGGATATGTGGGATCAATTTCTGCCCGCCGCGTTGTTTGCGTATCGGGAGGTACCACATAGTTCAACCGGAATGGCTCCCGCAACTCTGTTATTTGGGAGGCCAATAAAAGGTCCATTAGAAGCACTATTAAGGACCTGGACAGATAAGAAAGCAGAAGAGACTGTTACCTCATCGTATCAATATGTGAACGAACTGACCACTCGTCTGAAAGCTGGATGGAAACTGGCAAATGATAATTTGAGACAAGCCAGGAAGAAACATGCAGCGTATTTTAATACGAAAGCAAAGGACAGAGAATTAGCTGTGGGAGAGAAGGTGCTTCTTCTACTACCCGGCAGCCAGAATAAATTACAAATTGGATGGCAAGGTCCATATACAGTTCTAGAGAAGGTGTCTAGAACAAACTATAAAACTGACAAAAAGGGGAAGGAGAAGGTATATCATGTAAACCTTTTAAAGAAGTATCTGGACAGACCACTCCAGGAAAGCACCCCCTTACTGACCTTGGCTATCACCACTAAAATGAAAAAGGAACCACTCACCTACATGAATACCCATTACATCCCTGTGAGACAGCTGCACAAGTAAAAGTCAGTAAGCACCTGACTAAAAATCAGAGGGAGAGAGTTCAACAGGTTCTGGAGGAACATACAGATGTATTAACAGATAAACCATGACATACAAATTTGCTACAGTATGACATGAAGCTGGTAGACTCAAACATAATCTGTATGAGAGCCTATTCTGTTCCGTTCGCGAAGGAGAAGGCATTGAAAGAAGAAATAGATTATTTGTTGAAAGAGGGGATTATTTCACACAGTGAATCATCTTTTAGCTCCAGTGTAGTTTTGTTGAGGAAACCGTCTGGGGAACATAGACTGTGCATAGATTACAGGAAACTGAATGCTGTCACAGAAGGACAAGTGGATCCATTACCAGACACAAAACAGTTATTTGCCAGATTGAACAAGGCAAAATACTTTTCGAAGGTGGATCTTAGTAAAGGCTATTACCAGATTCCAGTGAAGCCTGAAGTTAGACCTTATTTAGCTTTTAACACCTCGGAAGGACATTATGAATTCAACATGCTACCATTCGGATTGAAAAATGTTCCGAGTGTATTTTCTAGGATGATGCGCAAATTGTTGGATCCCCTGAATAATCTATGTATCACGAATTTCATGGATGATATTCTCGTCGCCACAGAGACATTTGAAGAACACATTAACTCTCTGAAAATGTTATTTGATAGACTTCGGGAGGCGAACTTAACTGCTAGGCCAACAAAATGTTGTATTGGATGCGAAGAGTTGGAATTCTTGGGACACACTGTATATCAGGGTAACATGACCCCTGACCCCAAGAATTTGGAAAAACTGCAGAGAGCACCTAGACCACAAACAAAAAAAGACGTGCGATCATTCGTGTCGTTATGTGGGTTTTACCAAAAACGTATCAAAAATTTTAACTCTATATGTGCTCCTCTAAGTCTTGACATATGGATGCGAGTCGTGGGCAATGACTACAACCCACAAAAGCCAGATCCAAACCTCAGAAATGAGGTATCTGAGGAAAGTGGTTGAAGTAACGACATGGTCCGCAACCAGACGATCCGTCAAGGCCTAAAATCCCATTGCAGACCCAAATAACTAAGATGTTTGGCCATGTCTGCAGAATGGGAGAAGATCGGATAGCATGGGAAACAAAGAAATCCAGACCTCCAGGACGACCCAGAGTCCGCTGGGAGGACAAAATCTTGAAACCGAGACTAGAAAACCAATGTAAGAAGACAGCTGATTGGTATGGCGCTCTTTTCCAAACCTCTAAAACCTCATGATCAAACGACTTTAGTAAAGTAGTATGTGCTCTTCTAACTGATCTGACTCGCAAAGGAAATCCAGATAAAATTGTTTGGACTGCGCAATGTGAATTCCAAGAGTTAAAGGAAAAACTCACTAGCAAGCCTATTCTCAAATTGCCTGATTTGACACAGGACTTTGTGGTGAGAACAGATGCAAGTAATGTAGGCCTGGGGGCGGCTCTGTTGCAAAGGTCCTCTTCACCCAATGGGGAACTGAACCCAGTCGCTTATGCAAGCCGCAAATTGAATAAAGCGGAGCAAGGATATTCCACAAGCGAAAAAGAATGTTTAGCGTTAATCTGGGCAATAAAAAAGTTCCAAATCTATCTGTATGGTAAGACTTTTGTGGTCCAGACGGATCATCAGCCCCTAGTGTTCTTATCTCAGACCAAGCATGAAAATGCTAGATTGTTAAGATGGTCTTTATTGTTGCAACCTTATCAGTTTATTATTGAATATATCCCGGGGTCATTGAATGTCGGTGCAGATTTCCTCAGTAGGCACCCCAGTGATCAAAATTAGAGTAGTTGGCAGGCGTGAGATTAATTTTATCTATGTGTATCACTGGTTTTGGAACTTGCAGTAGTGCATGTTCTCAAGTGGGGAGATGTGTGATGAATTTACCGTGATACAACGTTAAAATTTCTCCAATTATAAAGATAACATGTAGGGATAAAATAATGCGTAAGATACTAGGAGGATACATGCTCGCCTATGCCAGCGTTTCCTACCGCCATTGAAACTAACTAGTTAGACATGCAGACGAAACGGTTACCCTTTTAGACGGGAGGGAAACGGAGATAAAAATCATTATGACGGTCTGAACACGTGTTTGAATCTAGAAAGGCAAAAAGACGCAATTTGTAGTTTAAAGAAAAAAAATCACGCCACTAGTTAACACAATGTAAGGAAATGGACAGAAAAAGACCTTAGCTCTTGTTAGAAACAGTCGTATCTTAGACGTTTTACCGTAATTAGTTGTTTTGTTCGAATATAGCAGCAAATGCCATACCCAAAGGTTCAAAACAAATTTCAAAAACTAACCTTGAGAAAAGTAGGTTTTTCTTTAATAATAAAGTTATGAAAATAAAACCTAGCTAGTTTGATAGCCCATCTTAAGCTGACAAATAATATACTTTTAATTATACAGACGGACAGATAACACGGAAGATATTGACGAAAGACCGTATTGTTCCTATCAGACTAGAGAACAGTTTTTTGTGCATACTTCACTAAAAGTCACATTTTTGCGTCCTTGAGACAGAAAAATGCAAAATCAAACTGCAATGAACTAGCGGGGCTAAGTCGGTAGATTGTAGCTAAAAATAACTTAGGAAGCAGGTTTGTGCAGTTTTTACATGTAATAGTCCATAACAACCATAAAATAACATCAAAAACCACTACACTCCACCATTTTTTACTGCCCCATCTGCGGATCCATCTGTGTATGCGTGTGTCCACTCTTTCGTGTTGTACTGTTCTTCAATCATCTCGTGAGCCCAAGTTTTTAGTTGTTGACGGGTCTGGTTGCTTTTCTCTTTTTTTCCATGGACTTCTGTGATTATAGATATATTTTCATGGCAGCAGTTTGGCTTTTAATAATCAATTAACATTTCCATCTCAGTAGGTTGTTTTGGGAGGAGGCCTTCATGACATTGATGCAGATGTTTGGAGATGTTTAAGAAGCTGGTTCTCTTCAGCCTGTTTTTTGTGTGTGTGTCGAACTATGGAGTTTGGCATGCACTTGATGACTTGGCATTCGTAGAAGCTTCTCGCTGTGAATAAACACCTTTTCCTCACGTCTGTCATCAAGAGAGCGGATGTTGGTGTATCTCTCCATTGCCTGGATTGGAGAAGTCTTCATCCCTCCAGTGATTAATCTAAGGCCTGAATTTTTCACTTTTCCTAGACGTTCTGTGTTTGTTTTTGGATGCCGTGGCCCAGGCTGACATGCCATGTTCAAGTACATGCCTGACTGTGCCTGTATATACTTTTTTAAGTATGCTGGTATTTGCCCCCCAACTTGTGCCAGCCAGTTTCTTCATAATGGAGAGCTTCCTTGTTGCTCTCTGATCTACTGCTTTTGGGAATGGCTACCAGTGGAGTCTCTTATTCAACTTGACTCCCAGGTGTTGGGTTTTCCTCGTTTGGAAGCTCATTTCCACTTAGTTGCAATTTGACCGTTACTTTGAGATTTGACAGTGAGAATCAGGTTGCTACTGTCTTTTATAGGATAATCTGTAACCCCCAGTCAGATGCCCATTTACCAATGGTATTTAGTGCTGCTTGCATACTGAACTTCGCGGTAGGCAAATGTTCTGCGGCACACCTTGTAGCAAAATCATCAGAATGTAGATTCTGTAGTAAAATCTGCGAGATAATCGCTCATTTCAGTAAGATTTTAGTCCTATGATAATAAATAATCCCGCCCGTATGTGTTGTGGCAGTTAGGGAACGATGTACAGTCAAAGGGAAGGAATAAAGAGAACTAGGAATGTGAAGGTTCAGATAGAGTATAAAAAGTAGATGCGCGAACAATGTTGCGCATGACAGAGGTGAACGATAAATTTGGGGAATCACGCTTTTCTCAGCAGGCAGTCCAGAAGGCGTGAGTTAGTGTGCAGATGGCACGTACGCTAGGAGCCATGTTGAAGGCAGTATTCAGATAGTTTAAGGGATGAATATTTCATGGACAAGAAGTAGTTGGGTAATGATTAACCCGAATTATTGAACAGTGAGAATTCTTGTTCAGAAGGAGAAAACCGTGTGAGTTAGTTTTATTCGGAAAGGGAAAAGGTACGTAGAGTGATTCATGATACATATAGACAGCAGTCATGTTCCTCAGTGATAAAAGGGAAAACAACATCCCCGGAGAGGCCCGGTCTACCAATAGATAACCTGAACACTGAGATGATAGATAACAATACACATAAGAAATTATAAGGAAGAAAGAACAGAACTAGAGACTATAGCACCTGCATGATCACTGATGGTTAAAAGGTCAGAAGGTGTAGATTCGATACTGAGCGAGAGAGAGTGAGGAAAGAAAGAACTTACATAATATATTCTATGATGGACCAAATGTGGAGGTCAGAGCAGACAGCAATGATCCTTTCATATGTAAATAAACACTATTCAAATTACTATGGCGTTATCGCATCACGTGCTGTGTGTGTGTGACTGTGTGGTATACAGCATATCATAGCTAACCACAGAGGTAAGCGAACCTGGACAGACATTGCCATAGATGATTCATGATACAGCGACCACGGGCTGTCACATCTGTATAGAATTTGGTGCCGTAACCAACCTCTAGCAGCAGCACACACACATTGTTTATAAACAGTAGTTCAGCAACTATTCTTTATGCTGTCATCTCTCCTCGCTTCAGGCAGAAGACATAGATACGTTTGACGCTGTAACAGATTTCAACAACCACGGACGACAGATAGCCATGATAATACAGACGGCAAAGTACAAGGAAGAAAAAAATTCATATTTACGTTTCGATAACATGAAAAAAAAAACAGAGTGACAACAGTGTAAGTTGTAAACACAGAACAAAGTGAACAGTATCGGAACCAGCCAAGCAGAAACGTCGGTCCGAAAACCAAGTCGGAATTTTGCTTCTTTCAAATTGACCTGCACGAGAATAAGGCCACAACAAGGCAAAGTACACCACACATTATACAATTCGGGAGCCGAGACCAACCTCAGCCAGCATTAAAAATCAGTCATTCATCAAGACAAAGTACAACACACGAACTGGTTGATGACAGACTTCAAGAATCACGGACGGCAGAAAAACGCAGATAGAAGGCAGAATTGCAGTTTCACAAGATACGAAGAAAAACAGTACAGTCAAAGTGTAAACAGAAGAAGTGACAGGTTGGGAACCACTCAACCAGAAACGCCAGCTCAGAAATCAAGTCAAGATTTTCTTTCTTCACGCCTGCACGAGAGGGGTCGCAAAGACAAAGCGGGTACAATATTCACAAGTCCTGTAACGTCAATTCGGAAACAAATTGTTTTCATTCAAATCTTTCAGCACGGGGACAATCATCACAGCAGACGACAGGTCGACGTGTTTCGCGCAAGTAGTCTTAAGACAGGTCATAGAGTGCAGTACAGTAACCGATTCACGGATAGAAGCCTTTGTGTGTAGCAAAACAGTGTGTAGTACGGATGGTATAAAAATATAACAATAGTGTTTGTTAAAAAAGAAAAAGTCGGTCGCGAGCGCAACGTGATAAACGAGTACTCCAACGCAGACGTCTTAAGTAATTAGTTTAATTAGACATTGTTGTATTGTTATTCTTGTCTTATTATTATACCTATCATTATTATTACCATTGTAGTGTTAGATAATACTGAATTATAACAGTATATGCATAATTTTTTTTTTGTAACTGTAATATTATTTTTTTTTCAGAACACCCAAGACTAATAGACAAATTTCCATTCATTTTCAGGTGCAAGTTAGTTTAATTTAACCGTAGAAATAAGTAGTTATTTTTTCAATTTGTTACGATGGCACAGGCCGAACAGACACAGTATAACATGCAAGACAGTCCGACTTTGGCCTTCATAAAGACGATTACCGACACATTAGCCAAGGTAGACAGTGCTAAATACGCAAACGCAAAAGGTAATGTAGATTTATTTTCAGGTGACCCACATGCATGCCGTAAGTGGCTTACAGATATTGACAAATATGCAATGTCAATAATTGCAGATGAATTGGAAAAAGTTAAAATTGCAATTTTTTCATCTGTTGATCTGATCACAGACTCTATCAGAAGGCGATTAGACACATTACTTAATGAAAGAGATCTTCAATCAGAGTCTAAATCATACGATACGAAGGGAAAAGGGCATTTGTGATAGTTTCAACCCAGGTTCTGTTCTTGTGTAGTTGTTGTTACGCTGACCCTTGTTTGTGTGTGTTCTCGTCTTAGTGTACCTTTGTCTGTTGTTAAATACGTCACTTAACAACTGCCTGCCTTGTTTATGTGATTCATGAGTGGTAGTTAATGTTCAAACCATTATGCCAACTGAAATAACTGATCGACTAGTCGTTGATCAACAAAACTCTTTATTGTTGACTAAGAACATACTCACAGCTGGCATCCCTGTGCCTGATTATAAATGGTAATAGCATACATGAGACTTCTACATTGTTCTTCACACATCATGTAACTCACTGTTCATGGACTACTTGACAAACTCTTGATCTACGTTGAATACTGAACACCCTTCACTTCTGATGCTGTCTACTATACACTACTTCTTAATGTGCTGTTCACAATAAATGCAGTATGGTTTTGAAGTAATAATCTGGATTACCACCAGTGCTGGATATTTATTCTATACCACTGCTGTCTTATAAAGTATGCTTCATATGTCCGAACTGGACCACTACTTCGAACACCTGTCTTCGATCACTTGCCCTTGACTAATTATTCGAGAGTTTACAAACCATGTTACTTGAATAAAACTGCTGATAATACACTTGGATACAGCTCGACATGAACTTTAATTGTCATGGGAATATCCTTCCCTTTCTGCGAAATGCAGCGGTATCATAACACAGTGATACTTGAGCTGTCCACTAAGTTTCAGATGGTCCTACGGTTAGTCTAATTTCTAACCTGTTCACACACTGACGACCATTTTAAGAGTGACCCCAACTCTCCCACTTCAGACACTGATTTCCCGTGTTTTGGTGACGTCAGAGCTAAGTCTTACTACTCATAAATTATTCCTACTTAGTCATATCTCAGTTCTTTCCCTTTCCTATCACATTACCTCCCCTATCCTAAAAAAAGATTTGTCCCTGAGGACAAATTTTTCTCTCCCCTTAATTATTACACCTACCTCTACCCTAAATCTTAATATGTCTACTTCCTTGACCAGTACTACAATACATAAACACTTAAATCAAATATATATCATCATTCTACTCACATGGAGTAATCCATTATATATTCCTCATCATCATCTTACTACCTCCTCCTATTGTAATCATATAATGCTGACAAAAAAACATAATCTGTAATCACTACTAAGTGTGACCTATTTATACCTTGTACACTTCTTTCATCCACAATTTATTATATCTTTCACACTCCATTTTCACTCTGAACCTCACCATTCCCTACTTTGTTTCTGAGCTCAGCATTGTTTTTACATAAGCTGTCATATCTCAAATCTATTTGTCTACCATTGTAAGTCATTCCATCATGACCTACCGAACATCATCATACCCGTACTCACTTTCTTATTTACTTTTTCTGTAGTTAACACGTTTTCACACAATATATTGTAACTGCCTGTTACACTTTATAATATATACAATCGTTCGTGACCCATTTAAACATCATGGTGTCACTGATTCTTTATCTTGCTATCCCCCCTGACTAAACTTCCACCTATCTTTGGACCTAAAAATACCTTATGTGGTCCCCTAATACGAACTACTTGCGTTTCCGTATCGTCTATCTATTCCTAACTCTTTTAATCTCCTTTCTATTTCTTTATCTTCACGTGCCTGTGCACTCATCTGTCCTGCTTTCCGTATTTGTGTATTTCAATCTCTTTCTTCCCTACTCTTTTGTTCCTCATAACATTCTGCCCTTTTTCGTAAACCTTCTCTTACTATATTAGTTCAGTCCTGAACTCACATTCACCTCTTGTCGTCTCACTTATAATTCCTCCGTTATATGTTCGTTCCATTTTGCTTTCTGATGAACCTTTCTCTATATCTCTGCCCTTTTACACATGGCTTCTCCCAACATACTTATGTGTACCTTCCATGTATCTCTCTGTTATATCTCTATGGTTTCGCAAAACTTCATTGTCTCTGCCATCTCCCATGGCCTCTGCTCGGACCTCTCTACACTCGAGTCTTAATTATTCTCTCTCTTCCTGCAGTAGTCTATCATTCAGATCTACTCAGCTTTTTAATATGTTCAGTGTAAACTAATTGCATCTAGTTTCCCCACAACTAGACTCCCACTGCAATTTTCTACTTCTCTCCTTTTCCCATTTATCTCCTCTACCTCTTGTTCCCTCATTGGAACTGTACTTTCCAATTTCTCATCTTATACACTCTATTCATCACCAAATATTTCTCACCATCAATTATTTCTCCCTATCTCTATCTTCATTATTCCTATCGTCGTCACCACGGCTTTTCCTATAATTTCGCCCATACTACCATGGCTTCAAATCTACATCTTACCTCTCTCTTACTCATCTCCTCCTATACTGCAGTACCCTATTGGTCAGGTGTACTCAGTTTACCTCATATGTGCGGTATAGACCAATCATACTTGTCTCTTTAAGACTAGCAACCTCCGCCACCTTGTTACGTATAACATGTGCTATGCCTTCCCTTACATAGCCGCCTCCTCCTCCTCACTTACTCATCATCTCAAACATTTTCATCATCATGGCCTCCTTAGCCTTAAGCGTTTCTAACGCTATCTGTTTATCTATATCTTGCGTCTCCTGCCCTCTTGTGACTTCCTCAACACTTTGCTTGTTCTCTGCTTCTCTATGTCCCGCATTTCCACAACTTCTCTCAATCTCTCCACTCCTTACTCCTTCAATCGTTTGCATTGATTTTTCTCTATGTTCCATTTCTTCCTTTTTCGTGCTCTCTGAGTTTCTTTCAGTTTCTTTACTCTTTAATTTGTCGCTACCTCGACCTCTACTTGTACCTTCTCCATCCTTATTTCTCGTCTTTGACTCCTCTCTACTACTAGATCGGTATCTCCTTCGATCCTTAGTAGTTTCTCTACTTCTACTACTGCTTCTATTTGTCTCTTCCTCTTTAGCTTCTCGACTGTTGGATCGGTAATCCCTTCGATTCGTATTCCTTCTTCTATCATCCCTTCTATGTCTCAGCCTATCTCGGCTCTTAGATCGGAAATCCCCTCCATCTGTTTTACCTCTTCTTTCTATACCATTATCTCTCCTATTTTCCTTGCTGGCTCTAGTCTTGGGTCGGTATTCTCTTCGACCCGTCTCCCTACTTGCCTCCATAGTATCTCTACTCTTCGATCTCACCTCCACCTGTTCTACTTGTCTCAACTTTTCGAGGCGTCTTCTATAATCTGATGAATTGTCTGAAGCCGACCAACATCTCTTCGTCTTTTGTGTACTCCCTTCCACTATCTCTCTTGTATGGAATCTCCGTTTGCTATGTCTGTGACGCTCGTCACTCTCCTCAGACGACGTACTGTCTGAGTCACTGGACATCGATACCTCTTCTGGAGTCCTTCTCTGTCTGCTCCTATTTTCTACATAATTAATCGTTTTCCGACCCTTTCCTCGTGTCGGTCTATCGTCCTCTTGTATTTCCCTGTGTCTGCCTCTCCACTTCGGACGTACTTGCATTTGTGCTGTATTTCTTATCTTTGCGAGTGGCATATTGTATTCTGACGAATCGTCGGATGACGTATAATATCTCTTCTTTCCACGTCTAACGTCTCTCGCCCTGTCCTCCTGATCGTCTGTTTGTGTATTTTCTTCCATCTCTTCTTCTTCCTGCTGATTTTCTTGTTGCCTCTCCGCTTCCTGCAACTGTCGTAATTGTTTCTCTTGCTCTGCTAATCTATTTTCTCTCTCTTGCAATCTCTGTACATATTCCATGAGCGGAATGTCCTCTTCGCTCTCTGAGTTATCTCTTACATTTCTTAACCTCCTTAATTCTTCTGGTATAGTTCTGTCACCTTTTCCTCTCTCCGACGTTCTCGCCTGATCACGCTGTACATCTTCCTCTTCTTCCTCTATTTCCACCTCTGTCTGTTTTCTCTGTCTATTCCTCTCTGTATCCTGTTTGTCCTCCCCATCTTTCTCTCTTCCTCTCTCCTGTTTGTTTTGTAAATCGTTAGAAATTCCAGATCTTTGGTTTGGGTTTTTAGATTGTGTATGTATCTCCGCTCTAGTGACTATACGACTTCCACCTGCTCTTGGTCTGTATGACTCTTCTGGAGAACTTTCTTCTGATGTAGCCTCATCTGTGTCTTCTGGTACCACTACATAATGGGTCTTCCTCTTGTTCTGTTCCTGCGGTGGTATGTCTATAGGTTTCTGTGTTTGTAACCTTAGATGTTGTACATGCGCCTTGATGGTTTTATTTTGATCTTGTTTCCATATTTGATATGTTGTTTCTGAAAGGCGTCGTAACACCTGCCAATTCGGAATCCAGTTCTGGTCTAATTTTCTACTCCTAACGTGTTTCCTATAGAACACTATGTCTCCCGGCTTGAATTCCTGTGCAACTGCATTTTTATTCGCATTCCTTTGCCTCCTTTCAAAATCTTTCTTGATGTTCCTTTGTGCTAAGGTGTGTGCTCTGTGCTTTTCCCGGACTAGTATTTCCATGGGGTCCTCTCCCATATATTTCCTCCTTGGCTGCAGTATAGTGTCCATTGGCATCACTGGTTCCCTGCCGTACATCATATAAAACGGCGACATTTTTGTAGTTTCACTGGTGTTCATACGAACTACTTCCAGTGCCTGCGGTAAATACAGATCCCAATATTGCGGTTTTCCTTCTACTTCCTTCGCTATGATGTTATGTAAGGTGGAATGAAGGCGTTCGTTCTTTCCATTTCCCTGGGGCCGATAAACAGAAGTTCTAATATGTTTAATGTTCCACTGATCTACAAATTTCTGGAACTCTGTTCCTGTAAACACCTTGCCATTGTCCGTAAGTATGGATAAAGGACATCCGTGTCGAGGGATAAATTCCCTAGTTATAATTTGCAATATGTTGTTAGCCGTAGCTTCGCTGAGTTGATAAGATTCTGGCCAACCTGATAGCATATCCATTATATGTAGTATGTATTTATTCCCCATTATTGTTGTTGGATAAGGTCCAGATATGTCCATGCTGATCTTCTCCATCGTATAATTCGGCGTATCCATCTCTTGTGTGGGATACTTCAATGCTCTCAAGTTCCGTGTTTTACATGTGATGCACTGGTCCACATAAGATACTATATCACTATTCATCATGTGCCAATAATATCTCTTTTTAATGACGTCTAACGTCTTGTCTCTCCCCATGTGACCGTTATTGTCATGATAAGCTTTGAGTACTTTTCTTACAAGATGTTTTGGAATATATTTCTTCGGCAAACCATCTCCTTTCGGGTTAATGTATTCCGTTACATTGTCCAGGGGGTTTATCCTAAAGTTCTTTGCCTCTTTATCTTCGTTCCATATTTTCCTTTTCATCCGCTTAATCTCTGGATCTTTGTCCTGCTCCTTCTTGAAGTCGATAACTCCCAGTTGTGGATCTTCTTCTGATTGATCCTCATCCGTTCCTGATATTGACTGTGTCTCCATTCTATTGGAATTTATTATGTTGATCTGTTTGAAACGATCATCTATCTCCGGCGTATCATCCCCTTCTATTGTCATCTCATTCTGGTATGGTATTCTTGACAATAGATCCGCGCACGTATTGTGGGTACCTTTGATGTATTCTATTTTCATGTTATAGCTTTGTAAGTTCAACGCCCACGTTTACAATTTCCTTGGCTGATCTTTCGCTTTAGTTAACCATGTCACTAGTGGCTGATGGTCTGTTTTAACCGTAAATGGCATCCCCCTTAGGTAAAAATCCAATTTCTGCACTGAATAATGGATGGCAAACGCCTCTTTCTCTATGGTAGGCCATTTCCGCTGCGTTTTGCTCAGCGCATGTGATAGAAATACTAGAGGTTTCTCGTTTCTCACGTTCTTCAAAACCGGTTCCTCATCTTCCTTTGCCGGTTGTACTAAGCATGCCCCTATCGCTGTATCTGACGCATCAGTATACAATATCATTTCTCTATTCGGGTCTGGATGTGCTAGATATGGGATTTCTGTTAATGCGTTCTTGAGGTACTCGAAAGCTCTCTGGCAGTCTTGTGTCCATTTGAACCTGGCAAATTTCCTTGTGAGGCTTATCAAGGGTTCTGCTGCTTGTGAAAAATTTACGATATGGTTCCGAAAATACCCACATGTTCCTAAGAATCCCCTAGTTTGGCGGACATTTGTTGGTGCTGGCATTTGTCTGATGGCTCGTACTTTCTCTTCATCTGGTCTAACCCCTTTCCTATTGATTACAAACCCTAAGTATTTAATCTCTTGCTGTAAGAAGTTGCATTTGCTCAGTTTGAGTTTCACATTGTGATGTCGTAACCTATTAAATACTTTCTCTACATGGTATAGATGATCTTCCATCGACCCCGTCGTATGTACCAGTATATCATCAATGTATGCTGTAGCGAATGCTTGCATCCCTTGAAGTACTTCGTTCATTAACGCCATATATGTCGTCGGGCTTCCCTTCAATCCAAAAGGCATCACGTTCCAAGAAAACGTTCCGACGTGTGTGCAAAATGTGCTCTTCCTTTTGGCGTCTGGTGACATTGGGATGCACCAGAATCCTGACCTCGCATCTAAAGTTGTAAACCATTGTGACTTCCCTAGTGTTGCCAATATGTCATCTATTCTAGGCATCTGATACGATATCGTTTTTTGTAATCTTGTTTAACGCCCGGTAGTCGCAACAAAATCTGTTGGTTCCGTCTTTCTTCTCAACAATGACTATCGGTGATGCCCACTCTGACCTGGACCTTTCGATTATTCCCGCCTGTAACATGTCTTGTATCGCTCGTTCCACTACTTGTCTGTTCTTTAGTGGCGTACGATATGGTTTCATGCTAATAGGCTTGTCCGTCGTTGTTTCTATTTCCATCTGTACTGTGTTTGTTCTCCCTAGCTCCATGTCACTCAGCGCAAATACATCATGATGTTTCGTGATAAAGTCATGTAATCTTCTTTTGTTTTTGGGGTCTGTTCTTATCTGTGACTTAATCTCCTTCATCCTATCCTTCATTCTGTTCTGTTGTATATTTCGTCCCTGCATTCTATCTCTTTGTTGACTGCTTCCAGTATCATATAACTTCCTATCCGTATGTCTATCTCTGAAGCAAGGTTGTCGACTCCTTCCTTGAACCATTTCTATCCTATGTACCCGATCGTATGTGTAATACGGTCTGTGACAATTGTTTGTCCATGTGGTGTCTCTTTCCCTGTATTCTCTGCGATTGTTGTTTCTATGTCTCCATCTTCTTTCCCTCCACATGCGTTCCTGTTCTCTACACGCTAGACAATTACTGGTATTCATATAATTCCGTCTTAACTGTTGGCTACCCCTCCTAGTGTATGTTTTTCCTATCTCGGATACCACTATGTCTATCTTTCCTTTCGTTGTAATTATCCTGTCCTTGTCTGCTGCCTTCAGTGTGTGACATGTGTTGTACTCTCCCCACAATGAATCCTCTTGGTATCGTGACATGCTTTGCTGCTGTGTTGAGTAGCATAACTGGAAATTGAGACCTGTTTCCTATCACTACTATTCCCTCCGTCATGTTTATGCACGGTTCATCGGCTATATCTGCATCCTGGAATTCCACTGTTCTGACCGTCTGTCCAATTTTATAATATGGTGACCTCTTAATTTTTCCTGTGACTATGTTCACCGTATTCGGACGTAAAGTAATCGGCTTTTGCAATCTTATCACTGACGCGATATGCATATCATCCTGCATGTCAATGTATTCGTCTTGAATCCTTAACTTTTGTGTGTCAAAATACAATCTTACGCTGTATTTCTTCATAAAATCCCTGCCTAATATGCAATTCCGTGACATACCTTTCACTATAACAAAAGTTTGCATCAATGACTTCGTTCCAATGTTAAACCGTAGCGTTGACATTCCCATCACCTTTAACCTTTCACCTGACACTGACGTGAGTTGCATGCCTGTTTTTTCCAATTTTGGTGGCTGACGTAGCTGTTTATACAACCCAAATCTTAACAAACTAACACTAGCGCCTGAGTCCAAGAGACTTCTGACCTTTCTGTCACCTATTGTTATCAAACACGAACTCGGATCTGTATGGTATGTTTCGTTCACTGTTGATATATCTCTATTTTGTTTCCATATCCTTGGTTTTCTTTCTATCTGTACCTGCCTATTCTCCTGTGACCTATTTATCACCCTATTCCTGTCACTGTCTCTCATGTGAGTAGGTCTGCCTTTTCCCTGACAACTGTATCTACCGTAACGAGGTGTATCGAAAGCCCTCGTGCGGTGCGTGCATAAGTGTTCTCCTTGTGTGCGGGTGTATTGGGGTTGACAGCAGGTGTCGTCCCTGTGACTACACATAGTCTGACGCTGACTATGACAACTAGCTAAACGCGCAGACCCCCTGTTTTGACACATGCGTGGCGGTCTCCATGTACACACGCTAGCTCTGTGTCCCCGTTGATGGCAATTGTAACATTCAATGTCCTGCAACACTCTGCTACCTGTTTGTTGTCTCCTTCCATCACTATTTGATCGATGAACATTATCAACTTCCATAGGTTCTTCTTCATCAAACCTTGCTTGTTCTACTCTCAACTCAAATCTTCTCCTTATGTTTTCTTCTGCAATGGCAGAAGCCATAGTGTCTTTTAACGTCTTATGATCTTTCCTTATTAAGTGGAGTTTGATGGCATCACTATATAATCCGTCTACGAAAATACCGATCAATTGGTCATCTATTCCTTGTCTATCTATCGTTTCAGCTGGAAATACATCTTCCATGATGTTAAACATTCTATCAGTGTACATCTGTATCGTTTCTTCTTTGCTTTGTTTTATCTTTCTAAGTTTCTGCCATCCTAGGTGTACATCTTGTAATTCTCCATATCTCTTCACCAATTCATGTTTGAAATCTTGCCATGATTCCTCCGGCACTGTGTCTAACCTTCTTCTAATGAAATCGGCCACTAAATGTGTGCTGGTAAGAAAAGCTAACAATCTCTTTTCATTGTCTGAGGCCTGAACTGATAACGAATATCTCTCTATTTGTAAGAGCCAGGTCTTACATTCAGTAGATTTACCTGAAAACGTGTCAACACTTCCCTTAACATTGGTCAGTTTGCTATTTTTATCTAACTTATTCAATGTCTCAGATAGCTGGCGTAAGACGCCTGCTACAATTTCTGTTCCTTGTTCCATTTTAGCCCTGAAAACCAAAAAAATTTATGTTAGTGGGACTTCTTGGGGCTCTGAAAAAAAAAATTCTCCGGTTAATTATCTTGGTATTGTAACAAAATAATTGCTATTCCTAGCAAATCTCTATACTAAAAATATGAAGGAAATTATAATACACGAATATGTTCAAAGTTGTATACAAACAATAATACTACTTAATTATAACTAACTAACTACACTGTATCCGGACGTTGTTTCCTGATGAATGTGTCTTTACTGGACTGTTGACTTGAGTGTGCACACTGTTTTTGTTTCGTTCTTTCTTCCTTGTTGTCGTCTGTGTTATGAGCGGCTGTTGTTGATACTTGCTACACTGTTCATAGAAGGATCACTCTGTTGTGATGATGTTTGACCCGTTCCCGACTGTGGAATTAAGTTGTAAAAAGAATGTATCTTCGTCACATTTGACTTGGGTTCTTTCGTTGACCTTGTCACGCTCGGCTGCTCTTCATATGTCTCGGCACGTAACTGTCTTGTTTTCTTCCCTGTTAGCTTGAATTCATGCTTCGTTGATCTCGACGTTGTTTTTTCAATCGCCTGCGTTTTGATAAGTACACTGTCTTGTTACACACGTAATCTTCCCACAAGTGGTCACTGGCACCAAAACGAGTTGTGCCCGATTATAAATCATACATGAGTTGTCCCACAAGTGGTCACCGGCACCAAAACGAATATAAACGTGTGATAGTTTCAACCCAGGTTCTGTTCTTGTGTAGTTGTTGTTACGCTGACCCTTGTTTGTGTGTGTTCTCGTCTTAGTGTACCTTTGTCTGTTGTTAAATACGTCACTTAACAACTGCCTGCCTTGTTTATGTGATTCATGAGTGGTAGTTAATGTTCAAACCATTATGCCAACTGAAATAACTGATCGACTAGTCGTTGATCAACAAAACTCTTTATTGTTGACTAAGAACATACTCACAGCTGGCATCCCTGTGCCTGATTATAAATGGTAATAGCATACATGAGACTTCTACATTGTTCTTCACACATCATGTAACTCACTGTTCATGGACTACTTGACAAACTCTTGATCTACGTTGAATACTGAACACCCTTCACTTCTGATGCTGTCTACTATACACTACTTCTTAATGTGCTGTTCACAATAAATGCAGTATGGTTTTGAAGTAATAATCTGGATTACCACCAGTGCTGGATATTTATTCTATACCACTGCTGTCTTATAAAGTATGCTTCATATGTCCGAACTGGACCACTACTTCGAACACCTGTCTTCGATCACTTGCCCTTGACTAATTATTCGAGAGTTTACAAACCATGTTACTTGAATAAAACTGCTGATAATACACTTGGATACAGCTCGACATGAACTTTAATTGTCATGGGAATATCCTTCCCTTTCTGCGAAATGCAGCGGTATCATAACACAGTGATACTTGAGCTGTCCACTAAGTTTCAGATGGTCCTACGGTTAGTCTAATTTCTAACCTGTTCACACACTGACGACCATTTTAAGAGTGACCCCAACTCTCCCACTTCAGACACTGATTTCCCGTGTTTTGGTGACGTCAGAGCTAAGTCTTACTACTCATAAATTATTCCTACTTAGTCATATCTCAGTTCTTTCCCTTTCCTATCACACATTGTCACACTTGTGATGGAGAACATAATGACAAAAATAAAATCCTAGAAACAGCTGCTGTACGAGCACACTGGAACACACTTAATAAAAGAAGAATAAGAATGGCGGTCAGGAATTTTATGGGAGAAATTAGAAAAGGGAAGCCCATAGAAATAAATAACGTCAACATAACAAACCAACAGAAGTGCCACATAAGAACACAGAACGGTTGGGAAATGAAGGTAGAACCGCTAGGAGTGTGGAGAAACATAATAGGATCGGGTCAGCAAAATGTCACAATAAAGGAAGAAGGTAATAGGAATAGACCATGGACAAGTCAGGTTAGGACAACAGTCCAGAAACAGGAAAACATACAGAGAGACAGGGTCAGCGTTGGTACACAAGAACCAGAAATAAATGAAACAAAGATGATTAGTGCCGGAACACAAACTGAGATTGATACTGTAGCGTCACTCTTGGGGCCAGCACACAATGAGACAGACGTCATGAGAGAAAATGAAACATTGTCACATGGGTTAGACAATACGAGAAAGTCTAAGATTCCACTCAGTGTAAAAAGGATGAACCAACAAACGGCTAAAGTAGTGATATCACAGCATAGGGATAGCATCGAGGTAAACAATAAGAAGGATGAACCGATGCAGTCGACCAGAGAAAAAAGTCGACAGACAGATAATGAAGCAGAATATAGCAGTAGACGGAGATGGTCGTCAGAATTGGTGTCGACTGACTCAGACAGTGTAGGATCTGACGAGAGTGACGGTAGTCACAGAGACAAAAGTACTTATAGAAGAGGAGAGAATAGTAGAAGAAGTAAGGAAGAAGGGAGCAAATGTGGAGATATTAGTATAGAAAGGGAGTTGTCAGTATACAATCTGGAGAAAATAATAGCGGACAATGCAGAAATGGGGATGCGACATGCAGCGACAATCACGCAGACTGAATGGAGGGAGGCGTATAAACGACAAATTGAAGACTCGGAGAAAAGAAAGACGAAACAGGAGGGTGTAAGTACAGTACAAGAAAAGTACCAGCTTGACATAGAATCAGAATTCGATTCGTCAAGTGGGGAGGATAGAGTTATGGGCCCCGACGAAATTGGATACAGGTCGGATGAGCTCGAGCATATAACGGACGACGAAGGCCGTAGAATTTATTGGCCGAAAAATGAGATTAGTGATCTTGAACGTATAAATCAGATAAATACGAAGGAAATTACCAAAATAGTTTAACCAAGCATACAGGAGTTGAAGAAGGTAATAGAAGCCACCATAAAGCGGCCTGATTTTAACTTCTCAAGAAGCATGGTTTGGAGAGTGCTAGAGGGAAAGTATCATACAACTTTCCACAAACAAGAATTGAAATAGATATGGTTCTGACGAAAATGATAGATGACGCAAACAGGAAAAGGTGGATAGAAAAGGCAGAGCAGACAAATCGTCATCGAAGTCAGAAGAGAAATAAAGGAAAAAGAAAATATAGATATTAAGTGAAGTAGAGGGGGAGATGAGGGATAAAAGGTCATGAAAAATGACGAGGATATTATGTGAGAAGAAGAAGAGCCATAAGAGATGGCGAAAGTAAGAGTGAGTAATTGAGATATTGGACGGGGAGTATTAAGGGCCATGGGAGATGGCGAAAACAAGAGAATCGCTTGGATAAATAAGTATGGGAAAATTGAGAGTCACGGAGAAGTGACGGAGTATTGAGAAGCCACAAGAAGGATGGCACGGACATATAGAAGAGATAGTTCTAGAAGGAACTTATGTAGAAGTGAGAAGCCATGGAGCAAATGGCAAAGAGAGATTTTTGAGGCAGTGACCGAGTCTTATGAAGATTTTGGGGAGAAATCATTTTTTTTTTCCTCTGTAATACATGAAGAGAATTGTGTTGAGAACGTTCCAGGGAGGGAACGAAAAACATATAAAACCGTTAAGTGCGGCGTTTGCCAGACTACAAATGTGAGTCTATGGAGGGTAACCCTCACCGAACACACACAATAGAAATTTAGACATGGAGAGACAGTGTTGTGGAGAAGGAAAAAGGGAGATAGCACAAAGAGAAGTTCCAGGGAGGGAACGAAAAACATATAAAAACGTTAAGTGCGGTGTTTATCGGACTACAAATGTGAGTCTATTGAGGATAACCCTCACCGAACATATACAACAGAAATTCAGACACTGGGAGACAGTGTTGTGAAAAAAGGAAGTCAAGTGACAGGTCAGCAGCAGAAAAACACGCAAGTAGGTCAAAGCGACAACGCGGTTTAAGATAGGTAGACCTAAGAAGTTGAAGATATTTCTGCGTAGTAGACTATAGACAGAGGTCTAGTTAAAAAAAAGGGTGGATAGGAGGATGGCAATTCAGTGTTGCCATGATAGTAAATGGCTCACGCCATCATGAACTATGTATATAGGGAGACATGACAGAAGACATGTTTGGCTTTATACGAGAGAAGAGGAAGGCCAGACAGTTCACACCAGGTGTGTGGTGACAGAAGATAATACTATATGAGGGGTTTACATGTATGACAATAGGAGTGACTGGATGTGTAAAAGGAAATAAACTTTGTATGGATAAGTACACAGTTGGCAGAATGTGAGTGAGAAAGATAAGGGTTAAGAACAGTCATAAATGCAAAGAGGAAAGGTCACTTAAGAAAAGTGACGGGAAAAGAGTTATTCCTCAGTTTTGTTATGATAATATGTTGTAATGTAAGAAAATAATGACATACTAAGTGATGTGAAAAAAAAGAAATGAAGACCACTAAGGAAGTGGAATGTATAACATGTCAAATGTATGTTTTTGAAATCATGTAATATGAGCAGATAGGAGAAAAAGCAAAGATGAGTGGTCATAAATGGGAACGAGATGTTGATGAATGTACGTTCTCAGTACAATTTAAATGTGTTATGTAAAGGGAAATTGTCCTTTGACACAGATAGTAATTGGTAATGTGCTGAGCTAGGGTTGTAACAGCACATTGCTAAGGATATTGTTTTTGTTTTGATACATAGTTAAGTACAATAATGGCTGGTACAGTCATTAAAATAAATTTTTTTCTCCTACGGATAGATAATTTATTTTTAGGGGAGAAAGGGAGATAATGTGGCAGTTAGGGAACGATGTACAGTCAAAGGGAAGGAATAAAGAGAACTAGGAATGTGAAGGTTCAGATAGAGTATAAAAAGGAGATGCGCGAACAATGTTGCGCATGACAGAGGTGAACGATAAATCTGGGGAATCACGCTTTTCTCAGCAGGCAGTCCAGAAGGCGTGAGTTAGTGTGCAGATGGCACGTACGCTAGGAGCCATGTTGAAGGCAGTATTCAGATAGTATAAGGGATGAATATTTCATGGACAAGAAGTAGTTGGGTAATGATTAACCCGAATTATTGAACAGTGAGAATTCTTGTTCAGAAGGAGAAAACCGTGTGAGTTAGTTTTATTCGGAAAGGGAAAAGGTACGTAGAGTGATTCATGATACATATAGACAGCAGTCATGTTCCTCAGTGATAAAAGGGAAAACAACATCCCCGGAGAGGCCCGGTCTACCAATAGATAACCTGAACACTGAGATGATAGATAACAATAGACATAAGAAATTATAAGGAAGAAATAACAGAACTAGAGACTATAACACCTGCATGATCACTGATGGTTAAAAGGTCAGAAGGTGTAGATTCGATACTGAGCGAGAGAGAGTGAGGAAAGAAAGAACTTACATAATATATTCTATGATGGACCAAATGTGGAAGTCAGAGCAGACAGCAATGATCCTTTCATATGTAAATAAACACTATTCAAATTACTATGGCGTTATCGCATCACGTGCTGTGTGTGTGTGTGACTGTGTGGTATACAGCATATCATAGCTAACCACAGAGGTAAGCGAACCTGGACAGACATTGCCATAGATGATTCATGATACAGCGACCACGGGCTGTCACAGTGTCTGACTAAAAGCATCTCACACGCCAGCATCGCGCTGAATTTTGTGCCATGGTAATGCTTAGAAACGATCCCGCCGTATAAACCTACTCGCTTTCCTTGTGACGTACAATAAACATTTTTAACATTTTGCCCGATCTGATAGAGACTGCGGCAAGACTTATAATTAACGATCTTCCAGAAATGTGCCGCCAAACTACTGTCTGAATTAACGTAATACTTTAACTTTAACGCCTCTAATAGTAGTAATCCTTACATTTTTTGGTAGTGTAACACGAGACAACAGTAATAATTAACGCCAATTCTAACACCCGCCGTGCAAATCCCCGCTTCGCTTGACACGCGGTGGGATTGGCCCGATGATATATACACACAGACAGTTTAAATTCTCGCCGAGTAATGTATTTCTGACGTCACTCAAACAAGTTAGTTATTTGAATAAAAAATGCTAGAAAGAGATGAGGGGGGGAAGATGGCCGACTTGTGTAAAATTTATATTTGACGATTGACAGTGACAAAATTGAAAATCTAAACCATACTGAAACTGACCATAAAAATCATATGGTAGTATAGCTTAGAGTCCCCTGGGCAAAAATGTGTTTTTAAAAATATGGTAGTCCAAGTATTAGCCAAGTTATTGAGAAAATAGTAAATGTCTACGGACGCTTGACCAGACAGACTGTTGTTCTTGCTCGTTATACATAACGTTAGTGGGGACGCTAGTTTAAAAAAAAAAAAAGAGGCATGGTAGTAATTCAAATTCTATTAGTTGGTATAGGAGTGAAAGGGGAGAGATAGGAAAAATGTAACTAAAAACGAAACATCTTTTTCTATTGGGCATAACTAACGCAGATTGACCAATCGACTACCAGACACAGAGTTTGTTTGGAATTTTGTTTTTGTTTTTCAAAAACTACATTTGAATTCTGGTAGTCGCAAGTTTTCCATTGGCCAGTACTAATAGATATTAGCAAAAAGCTTTCAATGCTCATCGCCAGTTGACAAAAACTTGTTCTATCAAATACGCTGAGATCAGCTGTGGTAATTTATAAAATAAAGAATTAATTCGCAGTCTGGGCAGGGCAGAGAAAAACTGAGGCCATTCTTTGCAAGTCAGCGTTATTTGTTATATATTTCTGTGAAATTGTGGTAAGAATGCTTTATGTATTAATATGTTTATTACAACTGCCAAAGTTAGATACTGCTATTGGGAAAAGTGAAGGACATGCCGGGAACAGACATTATTGAGTCCACACATTGAACTGTATTTAACTGTTGTATATTGACATGATTTTGTTTTAATATTATTGTATTAGAATATGTTAGTAAGCCACCGTGTACCATGAACACTGTTCAACATGCCTGGAGCGTTTATAATTTAAAAAAAGAAGAGCAAATCATACAAAAGGAAATGTTGTTACTCCACGTTATTGTATTGAGGAAAACTATGTAAAAGTACAGTGGCGTATCTGCCATAGAGACCTGAGGTGTGGTCACAGCAAGGTGTGAGTCATATAAAATTAGGGGCGAGTGCACCTGTATGCACGCGAGGCTGACCCCATACCACCATATGTAAATAATAATAATAAAGTGTGATCAGATATAAAAAGGCCAGGGTGTCTTTTTATTGCAGAGGTTTTATTTCCTGTTACCAGCCGGTGACAGGAAACCTGATGAGTGAGTGTAACGCCAACAAGTCTCCGGTAAAACGTTTATGCTGTCAGCAGATAGCTGGAGGAGCTTGTGTGTGCTGATATATCTATATTTTCTGCAACTACATACTGAATTATCCTTCTACAAAGAATCCCAGGTGATGTGTTAGCATCTGGGTATATCTGACACTTCAGTTACAATAAACTTTGGTATTTTCAATCATACCCAGGATGTTATGGGGCGTGATGAAACTACAGCCCCTCCTAACAAATGACAAACACTATTAGATAATAAAGTTGTAATCTGTGAATACACCAACAGGAGAGATAGAGTGACATTATACTTATTGGACAAAGTGTCCACACATTTTAGTTAATCCTTTTATGTAAACTATCTTTTCCTCATTTTCAAAGACCTGTCCAAAAGAGATGGCGGGACAGGCAGATTAAATTGTAAAAAGAAAATATTCAATTTTAAAGAGAAAACTTTAACCACTGCCTTATTTATTTATTTATAGTGAGTTAAAGAGTATTGTGTTGATGTACCATCATTTTCATTTCTCCCCTAGACACTAGGCACATCATACACCAGACACTAGAGCCAAAATAGTGACCGTGTGAGATCTAGGGAGGTAGCGTTAGGTTCCCTGCAAATACTTCATCATCATCTATTATAGTCAGGGGCCTACATGTGCTTGACCTCACACGGTTAACACAGACACAGATTTCTTTCGTTTTATGTATAACATCATAACCTCCCCAGCAAATTAAACTTGCTACAGATTCCTGGAGATATGCTTGGGTAGTTTCTCTGCAATATAATTTATATAAATGATAAAGAGTGTGGGGGAGATTCCTCCTCGTGGCACACCTTGTTGAAGAGCGACAAGATGGCTCAGTTACCCGTCAAGTTTTACTCTTGCTGTGCGGTATCCGAGGAAGGCTCGTGTCCAGTTGAACATTCTCCCTTCAATTTTGTTGTTGGGCATCTTAAGGAGGAATCCTTCTTTCCATACCTTATCAAAGGCGTTTGTCCAGTCCACAAAAACAGCCAGTACTTTTTTCTTCTCCTGAAAGGCATTTTCTACTTCCTGGGCTAGATATACTAGCTGGTCTTTGGTGCTGCGATTTTTGCTGAGTGCTGACTATTGTGGCAGAATAACCTCAAACGTCACATGTACCTGTGTCATACTATAATTCATTCTGTGCTATTCACTATAGTTTTTCTCACCTCTTACAGTGTTTGGTATATTTCGATACATTGTTTACACTCCCTTCCCTCAATTATTGTTATGTCGGGACTTCAGCGACCATCTTTTGCTGATTATGTTTAAAATGGTATAATTTAGGGCTTTTCGTGCTTACCCTCAGGAACATTATAGAGCAGTGCTCGGAATGGCAGAGACAACTATACATTAACTTTATTGATTTTGAAAAAGCTTTTGACAGTATAACGAGAGGTTTTTTTAAATTTATATGTACGTATTTTATAGTTGATGGTAGATGGATATCCAGGTGTATCAGATGATACCAGTATAGTATGCCAGTAAAGAGTTCTGGTCTTAAAAGTAATACCCCAGTCTTAGAAATAAGCACTGGTGTATGGATATCATAGAAATAGTCAGAATGTGAAAATCCTGGCCCATATGGTAAGAATTAGTACCAGGATTTAAGGTGTCTATTCCCTGTGACTTTCTTGTGATTAATTAATTTCCAGGGGATAAATAAAATGAACATTTACTTTAAACACAATTGTAAAAAGTGAATAAGTCCTCAGGTACAATTATAATCCTTTAATATTTGCATTAATCTTCTTTTTCTGCTATTTGGAAATATACACAAAATATTCACATCATTAAATGTTATTTCTTAACTAATGTGTCTGTAGGAATGTCTTTCCTTCTTGAAAATGTATTTACTTGAAACAAAGTCCTTTTGCAATTTTAATGAGTATTATTGTCCTTTACACTTCTGGATCTGGAACAATATCCTCTTGTATAGTAAAGTTAATGAATACTGGAATCAATATTACTATATCAATGTTCTCTTAGTCCTGTGACTTTACAGATTACTGTCATCATTTGACTGAATTCTACAATAATTGGAAAACTGTTGTAGAAATTTGTTTCATATCACAAACATCGGCTATTGGTTCAAATATTTATTTTGTCAGTGCCTTAATTGACACTTATCTTTGAATCTTGATAGTGCTGACACTGAACGGTCACTGTATTTATCAGCACTGGCAGACCCAGCAATAGGGTTACCAATGACCAGCTGTAGTTCACTCTTTGGGGTCCTACACTTTTGTGGGATTGCCTCTGATGAACAACACAGGGTTCTGATGCTTGACAGTCTGGTTTGAGTTGTTACATGAAACCATCAGTCTTCAGAAACCAGACACTGGACTTAAATTATTTGGCAGATTGCTCACAATTCAGATGGCAAAGGCGTAGTGGCAAACTCTGCATCCAGTCTGTCTCAAACTTTCTTTCAGTGTGTCCTTTCAATTTAGCGCTCCGCTTTTTATTGGCTCCCATCGTACGGCCGAGAAGTACTGACGTCACAGTCTAAGACTAGGCCTGAAATTTTCTTATCGAACCGGTGATTTTAGAAGAGGTGTCCGTTACTTGAAACTTTCCCTTCATCATTCTCAGCTTGTATACTATGGATCCTGTTCCAACCTATCGTGTTTTATTCAACCGATTTAGATCTATCTTTCTATCCATGTATTTCCACAATCTATCACTTCTTTAAATTTCTATTTTCAGCAGATGTGGGCTTTCATGCTTTCAACTCAATTGTAGACACCAGTAATCAGCATTTATCTAGGTACATGCTAAACTCCTACCGTTGGTCCTTATATCAATTTATTCACAATCCTCTCCTGGAATCAAAGGTGAAATCCTTTTCACAATAATTCCATTCTGATCCCTTTCATCCCTTCCGATCGATTATTAGTCTTCGACAAACCAATATATGTCTACATCTCCATTTTGCCTAATGCTTGCCGTTTGCGTCTTCGTGCCCCGTGATTCGCGATAGATGATTGGTCAGTAAGACTGCGCGAGGTCGCTTTACAATGTATTGTAAACCACTTTTGCGACAGACAGCATAAAAAGGGACATCCTATGGAAAATAATGAGGGCTTGTGGAATTTCCAGCTGCATTGTTTCTATCATAAAAAGCCTTTATGCTAACTTTGCAATCAGTGTTGAGCAATCTAACTTTTGAGGTGAAGACAGGAGAACGACAGGGACGCCCCTCATCAACAACTTTATTTTTGACAGTCAAAGACTGGGTAATACGCCAGACAACAGAGGGCAGTCCAAGAGGAATTAGGCGGACAACTTTTTCTACACTGGAAGATTTAGAATATGCAGATGACATTGCACTATTCGCACATTAACATCAACACATCCAAGAGAAAACAGACAGACTGAATAAGTATAGCCAGCAGGTGGGTCTGAACATCAGTCGAAAGAAGACAGAGGTCATGACACTCAATGTGAGCAGTCCTGAGCCCATAACAATATGGAACCAGAAGCTGGTACAGACGGACATATTTACATACCTATGATGCATAGTAACATCAGACGGCGGAACAAGCGAAGACATCAAGAACAGAATGAATAAAGCGAGAACAGCCTTTGCTAGTCTCAATAACATCTGCAAGTCTTCCCAGTACAGCACAAACACCAAATTAAGATTATATGAGAGCTGTATACTTTTGGTGTTTTTCTATGGTGCGGAATGCTCGAGAGTAACAGAGAAGGAAATGTCGAAACTGTCCTCCTTCCACACCTTCTGCCTAAGGAAAATTCTCCGAATCTTTTGGCTGAATTCTATCACTAACCAAGAACTACTTACTCTGAGTAACCAAAAGGACATGCACACCATCATAGCTGGCAGACGCTGGAGTTGGGTTGGCCACGTCCTCAGAAGAGACCCTGATGCCATCACAAGTGTACACACATTCCAGTTGCTGCCACCCAAAAATTGGATGTTAGTATCATTTTCACTTACTGGTGCAAATGGGTCGCTCAGAACAGGTTGCTGGGGTCTCGTCGTCATTAATGGGATGTAATTGGTATGGTGACTACCTTCGCAGTAAAAGTGAAGACTGAAATGAGTTTTTCACACTCTACAGGTAAAGTAATGTATATCCCTGGGACAGAATATAGATGACAAGTGTGTCCAGGAGTTAATTTAAGATGGGAAATGGTTTAGGAAAATGGGTGTGTGGTCCCATAAATCTGTTTCTAGTAAAATGGAATTTCCCTGTTTCTTGGTATTTAGTCTGAGAATTAACCATTCTCCGGCACTGAAATCCAAACACTGATCATTAAAAGAACTCAAGTCGAATGAAAGTAGCCTAGCGCGTAAGTCTTGACTTTTGGCAAAAGCATAGCTTTGTTTGCAAAAGTACAACCAAGTGGGTGAGTGAGATATATATTTATATTGATTACATTCTATTACATGTATGTAATATCATTTTAAATGGTTATTATTCACGAGCATAACTGATCTGTTGATGTTATAAATGCAGTTTGCAACTAACTAGTAAGACTGAATTGTGTGTGCATTTGATAGACACACATCTGCCTTGAGTGTCATAGCAGAATAGTTTCTAGATGGATGAATTATCTTCCTTGATGTAAATGTTAACTATAATCTCATGGATGAGTTATCTCCACTGTGTTTTTGCCATTGAATGGAATTTAAAGTAGATTTCAATGTAGAGCATTTTTGCTAACATTTGGGTGTGCTGGGTTAATATCTTAATGCTCTAATTTTGTAAAAGAATAACTCACTTACAAAGTGTATTGGGTTAGAGAATCAAATCCAGCTGTGGCATTTTAATGATAATGATAATAATAATAATAATAATAATATTAATAGCGAAGTATGAATGGCTTTGTAAGATTGTACATTTCAATTCTTGGTAATGAGTAGAGCTAGAAACATTGAATACTGATTGTAACAAGAGATTTGATTTATTACAATACTTTAGTGAATATGGTAGAGATTAAGCAGACATTGTGTGTTATGAAGGACTATTAGTGATGGTGGCTAACTGTACATGTAGAAAATGTCTTTTATGATATATCTGATTTATTGACTTAAGCAAACCGGTAAATACCTTTATCATGTGTAATATGCTTACATATTGTTTGCCTCACATGCAAAAACTATAGGGCAGCAGTACAAAAGACAAATATTGATCTGTACTGTGAATTCTGACGGACGGGCGACACAAAGACTTTTCTCTCCCAAATGGAGGATTACCGAAGTCGTTTTGTATCTTCCCCAGTTCTTTAGGGTAGTCTACACCAGGAGCTTCAGTCTTCATCGATGACGCGAAACCTGGATCAGGGCAAGAGAACTTCCAACCCCTGAGATAGATCTGCACCTCACACACAAGATTTCTTTCACCTGGAGAAATCAGGGAGTGACCAGCATTGCAGTCAGGAATTTAGATAAGTAACACCAACAAGAACCTACCACTACATTTAATTGAACTTTAGCAATGTCCTAAATGATGAATTATCAACAGTTTTGTAAACCACTTAACTAAACACAACTTCATCAATGTCCTTAATGATGAGATATAAACAGTCTTTGCTTGCAAAACTCTAAAATTCTATAAGTCCTGAGACAAACTGTCAATAACTTTATAGACACTATTGCATTTTTTGGTATTTTTGATTATCTTAAATTCTATACATATTTAATTGATACATATTCTATATATATGATAGATTTTTTTTATTTTCGTCAGTAAAGTTTGATTGTAATTTTATAAAATCAAGATTTGTTATTGACTCTTCTTTGGTGTTACAGTGATGTCTAATACTGTAAGATCATGTCATATCTGTATTTAATTATTGGGGGCTTTTCTAATAATTCAGTACCTTAGGGAAAAAGCCTGGATACCTACTAGCTCTTAGTCTTCTCAGAGGATTCTCAACCTGCTAAGAGACAGTTAATTTCCAGTATCCCTATAAATAGATCTGCCAGTGATTCTCACTCTATTTTCTTCCTGCGGAACTTATACTTACATTTTCTGCAGATTTTCTTCGAGCCAAATTTCAGTGAGATTATCTTGGACAGTTCTGGTACTTATTCATATTTTCACTTTTTCCACCTGTCATCGCATCTTGCATCAGTATATAACACTGACAAACAACATTTTTCTTTCTTATATAAGAATAAGTGTTCTTAGGTCAGTTTCTTGCGCTGATTTCAAATTTGAAATCCGTTTATCTCTCTCTATCACATCGGGTTCTTAAGATATTTGTGAATAAATATATTTTTGGGAAACCGTTATTTGCTCCGTTTCATTTTTACTATATAACTTATTAAAAATTAATAAAATGCAAAATAATTCTACTTTTTATACTGCTAAAAGATGCATGACATATGTTACGCTATTTTTCAAATAGCTACTGTATTTTGAAATAATTCTGAGCGAAATATGGCTTCTAGAAGTTGTAGAAATTCGGCTGATCTGTTCCGTTACGTGTGCGGATATTTTATCGATCGTGTTCACCAGAAAAACTTTACACCCATTACTAAAGAAAGCATATGAACTTTATTTCGATTCGAAAGTTGATGATGCAAATAAATCTTACTTACTTACTTAGTCGTTCCCCTTCTACCGTGAGGTGTAGAGGTTTGGAAGAGAGAGCGCCAGACTATTCTATCGGCTGTCTTCCTCCTGGCCTGGTTCCATTCTAGTCCTCGGTCCTTCAAAGATTGTCTAATGTTGTCGTCCCAGCGGACTCTGGGTCGTCCTCGGGGTCTGGATCCTTGGCTCTTTGTTTCCCATGCTTGTCGTGGTAGCCGATCTTCTCCCATTCTGCAGACATGGTCAAACCATCTTAGTTGGGACTGTTCTACTTGGGTCTGTAGGGGGTGGCATTTTAGGCCTTGACGTATCGTCTGGTTGCGTACCATGTCTCTTCTTGTTACTTCAACCATCTTCCTCAGATACCTCATTTCTGAGGTTTGGATCTGGCTTTTATGGGTTGTAGTCATTGCCCATGACTCGCATCCATATGTCAAGACTGGGACATAGGTGGAGCGGTATACAGCCATCTTCGTTTTCTTACCAACCTCTCTCTTGCTGAGGAATCCTCGATTTATGGCCTGAAAAAGTCTCCCAGCTGCTGCTTTTCGAGTGGCCAACTCTTCTTTGATGCCTCCCTTTCGGTCTATAATAGCTCCGAGGTATTTAAAGTGGTCAACCTGCTCCAGGACCTGTTCTCCCAGCTTAATCTGATGCCTTCTTTCTTCTCGTGATATCACCATGGATTTTGTTTTAGAGCTGCTTATGACCATCCCTCTCTTCTCCAGCTCTTCCTTCCAGACTTGCAGGTTGGATTGGAGATGTGCCTCTGATTTAGCAATCAGGGCAACATCATCAGCAAATGCCAGCTCTGAAATATAGACCTGTCTCATCTTCCAGTACCCCACTGAATACTTTCTTGTTCTCTCCTTACATGCCTTGATGACATCGTCCATAAGGAGTATGAAGAGGTAAGGTGATAGGATATCACCTTGTCTTACACCAGTGGTGGTCCTGAACTCTTCTGACTTATGGTTTGCTGTCCTCACATAATTTCTGCAAGACTTGTAGAAGCTCTGTATAGCATGAATCAGAGGTGCTGGAATATTCTTCCTTGCCAAACAGTCCCAAAGTTTGCTCCAAGGGACCCTGTCAAACGCCTTTTCCAGATCTATGAAACAAAGATGGATCTCACTCTTATACTCAAGGGCCTTTTCACTCAGCTGTCTGAGTGTGAAGATTAGGTTTTGAGTACTTCGGTTTGCTCGGAATCCGCACTGGACCTCATCCAATTGTGGCTCAGCTAGGCGTCGGAGTCTCTGCTCTAGGATTCTAGAGTAGATTTTTCCAGGGACACTGAGAAGGGATATGCCTCTATGGTTTCCACACTGTCGGTTGTCACCCTTTTTGAAAATTGGTGTTATGATGGCGATCTCCCAATCCTTTGGTATGGTCTTGTTGCACCATGCTGCCTGTAGGACCCTTAAGAGTAACAGGTCGCCTGATGCTCCCATGTACTTAACCATTTCTGGTGTTATACCATCATGCCCTGCTGCTTTGCCCATCTTGATTTTCTCCAGTGCTGCCTTCAGTTCTTCCATCTTTATGTCATCTTCATCACCATTGGTTTCCTCTTCTGTGCTAGTGGTTATCATTTCTGATGTTTGACCTTGCTCACCATCAAGGAGTTCTGAGAAATATTCTTTCCATCTTTCCATTACTTCCTTCGGGGCAGTAAGCAATTTGCCTTGCTTGTCCTTTATAAATTTGAGAGGGCATTGTTTTTCCTTCCTCATGTTCTTTAGGGTCTTATAGAACAATTTCTGGTTTTCTTGTGCATCTTTTTCTAGCTTTTCTCCAAATTCTTCCCAGGACTTCTGTTTTGCTGCTAGCACTTTGTTCTTTACTTCTGTTCTGAGTGTCACATATTCTCTATATTTTTCCATTTGTCCTGTTGTGTTTTTAGCTCCTAAGTATTGTTTCCATGCCATTTTCTTCTCTCTTATTTTCTCTTTGACTTCCTCTGTCCACCAAGGTGTCCTCTTTCTCTGGTTCCCAAGTCGGACTTCACCATATGCTTCTGCAGCAGCTGTCTTTATGATATCCTTGAATTTAATCCAGAGGGTTTCCAAGTCATCAGGTTGTTCTTCTGTGTTGCTCACCGCTGCAGCAATAAGCCCCTGATATCTGGTCTTAATTTCTGGCTCTCTCAGCTTGTAGGTCCTAATGCTCATTTCTCCTGCTCGTTTACTTGGTTTCTTGCGTGATGTTGAGCAGTTCCTAGGCTGAGCAACTCTTTCAGTTGTTCGTTTGATTGTTAGCAGGTAGTGATCACTTCCAATCTCTGGCCCCCTCCAGACTCTTGCATCTCGGACATATTTGAATGAGCTTCTCCGAACAATGGCATAGTCGATCACTGACTTCTCATTCTTTGTTGGTTCACATCTAGTGTATGCATGTATGCGCTTATGGGGGAACTTTGTGTTTGTAATGATCAGATTCTGCTCACTGCAGAATCTAAGGAGTCGCTTTCCATTGTCATTGAGAGTATCTTCTCCATATCTTCCGATAACTCCACCCCATCTAGCATGGTCATTTCCAACTCTGGCATTAAAATCTCCGAGCATGATAACTTCATCTAGGCAGTCATCCACTGTCCTTTGAAGCAGCTCGAAGAATTCCTCCTTGACCTCTGCTCTCTCATCCTCATTTGGCCCATACACTATGACCAGGTTGACTATGGTTTCTCCTTCTTTTAGTTTCACAACCATAATGCGCTCTGAGACAAAGTTCCACCCCTTGATACTATCTTTTTGATTTTGGGCCACAATGCAACCCACACCCCCTTTAGCTCTTTCGGATATGGGTACACCACTGTAGAGCAGCGTGTTGCCATTGAGATCCATGACTCCTTGTCCTTTTTTCTTTGTTTCCGTTATAGCCAGGATTTCTAGTTTTGCTTTCCTCATCTCTTCCACCAGCTCCTCTTCCTTCCCATTTATACTTCTTGTGTTCCATGTTCCATAAGTCGTAGTCCGTAGTCCGTTCCAGTTCGTCGCCTTTAGAATCAGTCCGGTTTTCTTTCTTGTGTTACTCGTAATCGTGGTTTAAAGCAAACAGGTGATTGGCCTGTTGTGCCTTGGCATGGTGGAGGGGCTGCCTCCTTACGGCCTCCATGCAGGCCGCCCTCCTCCTTTTTCATCCGGGCTTGGGACCGGCATGGGCGGAGTTGCAAATAAATCTTGGAAGCCAAATGCAGTTTGTTCGACTTGTGCAAATACATTGGCAGGTTGGTTACGAAAATCACTGAAGCATAAGTAGATGCCTTTTGGAGTGCCAGTAATATGGCGTGAACCGACACATCATGCTACCGATTGTTACTTCTGCTTGACAAATATCTATGGTTTCACTTTTAAAACTAGAAAGTCTGTGGTTTATCCAAATATTGAATCGGTTTCGAAACCAGTGCCTCATGATCCAATCACGTGTCCGATCCCAGTTCCACCAGAACAATTTTTTTTTTTTTTTTTTTTTTTTTTTTTTTCTTAACCAGCGGCACTTGGGCTTTCAGCCCTTCGGCCCAATGACATATCATTGCGAGGCTGGGGAACCTGCGGACTTTCCTTCCAACCCGGTCAGGAGCTTCGCTCCTTCCCATCCACAGAGGGTTTATCACAGGAGCCGTTCAGGCTATTCAGTCAAATTTCCGGCCGTAAACATTTCTTCAAACGCCGACGCCCGGGTTTGAACCATGAACACCTGGTCGCCAGTACAACGCCGAAGCCATTACACCAGCGCGGCTCCCCCACCAGAACAATATCCGTTGGACGTGAATGAACCATCAGAAAGTGATAGTTTACCTGCTTTAGAAACTAATTCTAACTCAGATTATATACCGGTGAATGATGGTGTTCACTTAATTAACCATTCATAACTTTCAGATCCAATACGTGATCTCGCTCTTACCAAAGGACAAACGGAATTACTCGGTTCGCGACTCAAAGAATGGAATCTTTTAGCGCCCAATACTCCGATATCTAAATTTCGTCATAGAGACAGAGAACTTGTTCAATACTTTGAGATGGATGATGACATTTGCTATTGCAAAGATGTAAACGGTCTAATGGTGCACCTCGGTCATGATCACATAGTCAACGAATTGCGACTTTTCATCGACTCTTCCAAGACTAGTCTAAAAGCCGTGTTATTGCATAACGGAAATTTATTTTCATCAATTCCAGTCGTCTACTCTGTTCATATGAAAGAAACTTATGACAATATGGCTATACTTTTGGCAAAAATATAGTACAATGACTACCAATGGCGGATTTGTGGAGACCTAAAGGTCATTGCAATTCTCACGGGCATGCAGACTGAGTATACTAAATGTTGTTGCTTCCTATGTGAATGGGACAGCCGCAACAGACAGGAACATTATGCAAGAAAGGTGTGGCCTATCAGGGATCGTATGCAGCTCGTGCATAAAAATGTAATACACAAGCCATTAGTTAACAAAGACAGCATCATTTTACCACCGTTACATATAAAGTTGGGGTTCATGTAGAATTTCGTAAAAGCGTTAGATAAAACGAGCAAAGCTTTCACTTTTCTTCGAGAAAAGTTTCCGCAAGTTAGCGATGCAAAGATAAAGGAAGGTATCTTTGTAGGACCTCAGATTAGGAAAGTTATTGCAGACAAACAATTCGAGAACTTGTTACATGGTAGTGAACTTCGCGCATGGATGGCATTCAAATCGATCTTCGATAACTTTCTGGGAAATCACAAATCTGTCGACTATGTGCATATTGTTAAGCAGTGCATAGATGCATACAGAATTATGGGCTGTAACACGTCCCTCAAAATCCATTTGCTCGATTCGCATCTTGACTTTTTCCCTGACAACCTTGGCGAAGTCAGCGATGAACATGGAGAACGATTCCATCAAGATATCGCCTTAATGGAGTCACGTTATCAAGGACGGTGGAGTGTGACCATGCTTGCCGATTATTGTTGGATGCTTCATCGCGATGTACCACATGCCATTCACCGACGAAAGTCGACTGCAAAGAAATTCAAGCCTACATAACTGTTATACTTCTTGTACGAATGATGTTGTAATACTCTATGCGTTGTTAAAAAACTTCAATTGCGTATTTCTAGAGATCCCGACCTGATAGAGAAAAACGGTTCGCAGATTTAAAAACAGCGCATTAAAATTGACCAGAAAAACATAGAAATGTTAGAGAAAGAAAAAAAAATTTTTTTTTGTTAGCCAGTGTAATCAGAGAGCCACAGGTGCATAGCTTTGTTTTGTTTTAAATACATAGATTTTCTTTTGTAATAAATACATAGATCTTCATTTATTATTGATACAAAGACCTTCATTTGTTGTAGATATATAGATCGTCATTAGGTATAGATGCAAGGATCTTCATTTGTTACAGTTACAAAGATCTTTATTGTTATAGATACGTGGATCTTCATTTTTTTGTAGATACATATGTCTTCATATGGTATTGATTCATAGATCTTCATTTGTTATATATACATAGATCTTCATTTTTTTTATAGATATATAGATCTACATTTGTTATCAATACATATATCTACATTTGTTGTAGATACGTAGATCTTTATTTGTTATAGATACGTAGATCTTTATTTGTTATAGATAGATAGATCTGTATTTGTTATAGATGCGTAGATCTTTATTTTTTATAGATACATAGATCTGTATTTGTTATAGTTACGTAGATCTGTATTTGTTATAGATACACAGATCTGTATTTGTTAGAGATACATAACATAGTTCTCTTTTGTTGACACTTTGGTTTTTTGTTGTTTGGTGTGTTTTACCTCGGTCCGTGTATCTGGCAGCTGGTTGTCATGATTTTTACTATATCTGGTCCTCCATATTTGCTCTGCTGGTATACTTATCCACAGTAATTTTTTATTGTATCCTTAAATCTCTTTACTTGGATGACTTTATAAGGGCTAATGGTTCCTGTAGTTCTTGCCACCATTTTTTAGATTTTCCTTTCTTTGAAAGCGGGTATTCCTAATGGGACTGCGTCCATTTCTTTTGGCCATTTTTTATTGTTTCGTTTTTGTCACGGTTCCTGTGATCTATATTATCCCTGTATGTCCTGAATATATTCAACAAATTTGAAGCAGAACATACAGGCCACCAATAAAAAATGATTCATATTACCTTCTCATCAGAAGAGAACAAGTGATAATCTAAAGACTCTGCACGCGCCATAACAGATTGGGATACCATCTATTCAAACAGGCTGAGGACAGGAACTACCAATGAGTGTAACTATGATACCGATAAAATGACAGCTGAACATCTACTTCAAAGATCCTCAACATATGAGGAACAGAGAAAGCACATATATCCGTCACCAGTATAATTCATGGAAAACTCTATAGAGATACATATTTCCTCCAGCTTATCACTGCTTTCTTCGAAAATATTCGAGTACATGTCTGAGAATGAACGAAGAAGATAAAACAACAAAATATTCATATTACGTAACTGTTTCCTTTTGTAATTGTGGGTGACGAGAGTTTATCCCTAAACGTCTCGTCTAACATTGTTTTGTAATTTGTAGAATATCATTACCATTGTTAATTTTTATTTAATTTTTGTATTGGTGCTCATATTTTCTGGTGTTATAAATAGATGTATTCTGGTGTTGTTTTTTTGTTTTTTTTTTTCAGAAAAATATAATCAAAACAAAACTCCTTGTGTTGCTGTATGTTCTTTTATATCCAACGGATACAAGGGATGATCATCATCTCATCTCAACCCATAACCCATCATGGGTCGTAGGGGTGCCATGGTGGAAGCATCAGCAGACATAGTCCTCCACTGCTCTCTATTCTCAGCAATGCGTACAAGTGTGGAAAAACCGTGTCCTGCCCATTCTTTGATGTTATCAGCCCAGGATTTTCTTTGCCTTCCTCTTCTCCGTTTACCTTCGACTGTTCCCTGGAGGATCGTTTTCGAAAGGGAGTCATGACGAGTTACATGCCCAAACCAGGCAAGCTTTCGACGTTTCACTATTGACAAAAGTGGTTCTTGGTGGCCTGCAAATGTGTTTATCTTCTCTCTAACATAGACATTTGTTTTGTGCTCTTTATAGCAAATGCGCAAAATTCTTCTATAACATTTATGCTCGAAAGCCTGAATCCTTCGCTCCGTATCTGCAGTGAGTGTCCAGCCCTCACACCCATACAAGAGAATAGATAATACAAGTGATTTGTATAATTTGATCTTCACAGGAAAACTGATGTTACTTTTCCAGATCACATTCAACCTTGTCATGGCAGCTGAGGCCATCTCAAGTCTTGTCTTGATTTCTTTACTTGATCTTCCATCACTACATATAGTGGACCCGAGATATTTAAAGGTGTTAACTTCTTCTAACGTTTGCCCATTTAACGTAATACTGGTCGGAACATGTTTCTTATGGCTATTCACCAATATCTTGCTTTTTTCTATATTAATTTCCATCCCATACGTTCTTGTTACTTTCCAGTCTAGAGGTAAGGTCTTGAAGTTCTGATTCTGTTCCAGCTATCAGATCAATATCATCAGCAAAACGTAGATTACACAGAGGGCGGCCTCCAATCGATATGGTTGATTTATAATCGTAGAGAGCCTCCTGCATAATATGTTCTAGATATATATTAAAGAGCACTGGTGACAGGATGCATCCCTGGCGAACTCCTACAGTTGTTTTGAAAAATTCTCCAATGTCGTTGCTTGCAAAAACAGCACTGCTTGCGTCATTGTATAGTGCTTCAATGATATCTATGATGTTGGTATCAAAATTGAATTTTCTCATTATTTGCCATAAGCCTTCATGCCAGACTCGATCGAAGGCTTTTGTGAAATCGATGAAGTTATGGTATAAATCATGTTGATGCTGGAGATGTTTTTCGATCAGTAATCTAATATTGAAGATTTGTTCTGAGGTACTTCTTTTTGGTCTAAAGCCAGCCTGTTCCTCTGACAAGATTTCTTCTGATTTCTGTTTTATTCTGTTCAAAAGTATCCTTAACATCACTTTACTTGGATGACTAATAAGGCTAATGGTTCTGTAGTTCTTGCACATTTTTAGATTTCCTTTCTTTGAAAGCGGTATTACTAATGACTGCGTCCATTCTTTTGGCCATTTTTTTGTACTCCATATCTTCTGGCAAATTGTTGTCATGATTTTTACTATATCTGGTCCTCCATATTTCAAGAGCTCTGCTGGTATATTATCCACACCCGGTGACTTCCCTCCTTTCATCAAACATATAGCCTCTTCCACTTCTTCCCGTAGTATTGCTGCATTTCCGAGTTCCCTGTTTTCGCACTTAATGTTGTTTAATATGCCTAAGTCAGTGTCACGTTTACAGTTATATAATTCTTTACAATATTCTGTCCACCTTCTCATTACAGCTGTTTTTTCATTGAGCAGAGCCCCATTGCTATCTTCTATGACAGTTACCCTGGGCTGTTGGGGTTTTGATAGTCTTCTTAATGTGTCAAAAGCTGCCTTGCTGTTACCTTTTATTAGCCCCGTATTAATGGACTCACATTGATCAGCTACTCATTTTTCTTTGGCCTGTTTCATTTTCTTTCTAATATTTTTATTCACCATACTGTATTGCCATGCTGCTTCAGGAACCTCTTTCTTAACCTTTTTCATTTCCCGCCGTGTATCACATAACTTCAGAATGTCATCTGTAACCCATGGTTTGTTTATTTTCTTTCCTTTACCAAGTATTTCTGTTGCTGATTCAATGAGCACGTCTTTCATGTTCTCTGTGATTGAGTTGATATCATCCTCCAAAAAGTTGAGAGCTGCGAATTTTCCTCCAACAGTTGCCTCAAAGATTCCCGCGATTTCTGGATCTTTCAGTTTGTCTAAATTGAATCTTAACTGAGAAAATCTGTTTTGATTATAGTTCTTTTTGAGTTTAAGCTTGAGCGTCATCAATACCATGTCGTGATCACTACCAATGTCGGCGCCAGGAAAAGTCCTAGTCTTGGCTTTATTAATGCTGGACTTGAATCTTTTGGATACAAGAATAAAATCAATTTGGCCATGTATCTCAGTTTTTGGGGCATGCCACGTTGTTCTTCTTGATAACTTATGAGGAAAAAATGTATTTGCAAGGGTTAGTTTATAGTTGCTGGCAAATTCTAGTAGCCTTAGTCCTCGATCGTTGGTTTCTCCTGTCCCAAATTTCCCCACTGTGCCAGCCCAGTGACCGTATGCATCTGGCCCTATTTTAGCATTCCAATCACCTAGCACGATGAGAAGATCTTTCTTTGGAATTTTCTTAATTGCTTCATCCAGATTGTCATAAAATGTATCAATTGCCTCGTCCTCATAGTCAGTAGTGGGATGATATAAAAATGTAAAAATACGGTGTGACTTTTCAATCAACTTATAGATTTTTATTTTCATTTTTTTTTTTTTTTTTTTTGCAGTAAACTATGAGTTAATAAAGACATATAGGAGCATGGCCGATATGTCAGTTATGCAGGTGCATCAAAACAAACATCAATATAGGCTTTGGTGAAACTCATCCGTCAGCGTAGACCTATACAAACACTACAATAATTTAATGAAAACGTTGAAGATACATTAGCAGAGCAATATGAAAAAATCATACCCCTGTATGAAAATAATTCGTCTAGTCTATCATAACAAATTCAGCCTCGGATTTGTTGTTTTTGGTGATTAACTAGAGATGCCGAACTTGCCGCTCTTTCGTAGCCAATGTCAAGTTGAAGAACTTACATGTGTTCTGTAGCTGTTGATGGTGCTATATAGAGTGTTTGTGATTGTTGGAGAGCCCGAAAATAGTTTACTTCTTTCTGTGGAGAGTCATGGGCAGGTCGGCTGAGTGTCTGATATGGATGGGTACAATTGGGGCCATTACGCTAATGTGCGGGGTTTAATTTAAGTGTTTGTTGAGTCTCGTTTGTTGTGTTCTAAGTTGGAAAATTGCGCTGTGCTTCACACGTCGTAGGTTATTGATGTTGTCATTTATGGTGGGATAGGTTGTTTCTTTATACAAGGCACGTCCAGTAAACTCTTTTGCCCATCGGTTCAGCAATTCCTCTTTGAAGTTGTTTTGAACTATGCGTTTAGCTGTCTGCATGTTAGCTGGAGTGTTTGTTTGAACCATGTTTGCTACGAGGTTTGCTATGCTGTCTGCTTTGTCGTTGTATGGTATATGTGTCCTGGCATCCACCGGAGAGTGACTCTGATATTGTATATTGTTAACAGGCCATCGATTATCTCAGCCAGCTATATCACCTCATCGTTTTCAGCTTGCATGTATTCTTCCAAACCCTATAGCGATTATTTTGAAGCAAGTGAAAATTATGATATCTGTGGTCAGCAACGGATACATTTGACTGAATCCCGTAGCTCTGACAGTTAAAATGTTTTTACGTGTGTTTTTACTCCTCTCCTCTGTGTGTGTATATATATATATATATATATATATATATATATATATATATATATATATATATATATATATATATATATATATATATATATATATATAAACAGCTGTTGATCTAGACCAGGAATCGACAACCGGTAACTAGCGCTATATAGGAATATAACAGCGGATGATTTGATATATGTTTCTGTGACAGAGGGAAGAGGATGGGCAATTTCGAACCATCCCTCTCCCGCCGGTATTGAAAAGCATGGTATCCCCACGATTGTAAGTACCTGTTCCCAGTAAAAACCCACGAGCTATTTTAATAAAAGTCACTTTATGTGAACTGGATAAGATAAGAACGTGATTTTTTTTTCCTTTGAAGTAAAAGTAACATTCGAGTAAAATATCATTTAGTTTTAATTATCTGCCCCTCTGGCGATAGAGTTGCAAGAAGCTAACCGCCCAACAGAGATAACAGTTACATACAGGATGCATTTTCCAAAATCTCAGATACTCTGAAACCTGAAAAAATACATTATTTTATCAATGTGATCTTTTGGAGCTCAGTTGTAGAGATTCATGATAGACTACGCTATAAGGCATATTACTTGAAGAAGACGAAGAAGAAGAAGAAGAAGAAGAAGAAGAAGAAGAAGAAGAAGAAGAAGAAGAAGAAGAAGAAGAAGAAGAAGAAGAAGTGGGATGTAGGTGTCGTGGGATGGATAAAGAATATGGTGAGTTAGAAAACTTTAATGTGCCTCAACGGATAGCAGGCAGACACCGGTATCACCTAAAATTATATTTTTCTTATTTGTTACTTTACAAGCTCCAATTTTTTGGGGCATGTTTAGGACATCAAAGCATCTAATGAAAAATGCTGAATCATTGTAAAATAATTATAATGGGTCCTAATTTGCATATTGTTACTAAAAATATAAACTTTTTTGTGTCAAGATGCACACTTTATTTGCAAAGATAGGACATTGGAATTTGGGTTGTACATAGATCACAGCATTCTCAAGACTCCCTCCTAGTTTCATCTTTATAAACTGTCCGAGTGATATTTTATGAATTTTCAAAAATTAGACCCATTTTTCTTGATAAAAATACAGGGTAGAGATACTTTAAAAATTCACTGATCAAAAAGTTACAGGTTTATACTTTTAAAATTAAAAGGGGACAAGCACTACAGTATGAGATCACAGTATGCAAAGTTTAAAGCCTTTAGCTTTAAAATATTTTGAGTTATCCTGACATAATGTCATCAAAATTGCTGAAAAACATTATCGTAGAAAATTGCAAAATACAGGGAAAACATGCCTTAAAATTGTCATACTTACATTAGAATCCACCACCTGCATATCCATTCTCTTTGTTGGTATTCTTATGATCCAGGAAAGATTTTCTGTGACTGTATTCTGCTTTTTTCATGTCATATGATCTTAGGGAAGCAGAGACTCGAGCCGTGTCAAAACCAGAAAATCCTTTGAAGCAGCATTTCCCAAAAGATAGACCAAGATTTTCTAAAATTCCTCTTCTCCCAAGTTCTCCATCATTGAAAACTATCAAAGCATCATAAACTGAAAGTTCTAATCTGTCTCTTCCTACAAATGCTGCTTTGGGACATCTGTTCCAGATCAGATTGTGGAAAGACGCATTAGAGTTCTGTGTTCCTCCATGAAGACATTTTGACAACAAGAAGTCTGAAGACAATTCATCAAAGACAGACTGAATTGCTTTAATGACAAATTTAGGCAGCTTGTTTTTGTTAGCCTTGTTTATATCCTTTGGGCACCAATCTCCACAATCTTCATGATCTGCAGCACGATGCTTAAGAATGGCCATTATGCTTTTTTTCATATTGGAAATTGAACCAATATTTCCTCTTATTGCGGCACCGTAATGACCTTGTATTCTCATAATAGCACTCTTTGTTAATCTTCCAAAATTTCCAATACCCTTATACTTTTTCCCATCTTCTTCATACTGCTTACCTTTACATTCTGCAACTTTATCAAGGAGATGTCGTCCAATTCGTTTCTGAACATGGCCGCATCATTCTAATTTTTCGATTTGAAGTCCAGGATACATTTGTGGCTTTGCCTCGGCAACAGATTTAAAACTTTTTGAATCCCCATCTCCAAGATATTTTTACATACTTCAAACCATGTTTTTCCTCAGATCTTCTAAAAATATTAATCATTCCATTAGATTCCATCAGACCAGAGGCACCCACATGATATTTTGGCATGATTTATGACCTGTCATCCACACTGCAAATTCTTCATCTGTTTTGTATTTCTTTCTAGCCTTGCTGCAAGCATCACAGTAATTGGACAAAATTTCTACATCAACAACTTTTGCTGCTCTCACTGGGTTCACAGACAGAACTGTTGCTATGCCACTTTTACTTGAGAAGCCTCTCCGTTGCCAGGTGCCATCACATGACACAGTAACTTCATTTGTCTTAACATCTGATTTTAAATCTCTGACAGCAGACTCCATACTTTCTTCTGCACATCTATTTGTAGAGTCCCATTCACTGTGTATAAAGACTCTGTAAACTGGTTCTGCTCACTGCTCGTAGTGACAGGTAATGTCAAACACTTTGGACATGGGAACTGTTTAACAAAGTAAAAGACGCTTTCAATGCTGATAATTCTGTATCCTTCAATATTTTCAGGATCAGTGTGTTTCACAGCTGTAGAAGTAACACTATTTAATTTGCAGAATGATGCAGATGTGTTTAGAGTTTTACTTTCAGCTGGCTGAGAATGACAGTTTGACGATATTTCATTTGTCTGACATGTAGGCCTAGCTGTGACTTTCGGTTGTTTAAGAGAACCAGAATACCTGTTACCTCTAAATTTCCTCTTAATGGGCCTATCCTTCCTTCTTTTACCTGATGCTGTTGATTTATTAACACAATCCATTTTATTAAATAAGAAATCACTATAAATCTAACCGTAATATCGCAAATTCGGCTTCGCAATCTACAACAAGCGTGTTTTAAAATGTAAATATTTCAGCAAGCCTAGTCCAGTGTAAGCTTGATTCTGATTGGTTGAAGCTGGCGATTTTTTGACCCTCATGAGAAGTTTCAGCCAATGAAATTTTATTTTATGTTAAGGTTCATAACTGTTAAAAATTTCAATCTAATGCCCTGGCTGGACTAAATACCGAAAAAATTATTAAAATATGTTAATAAATAAATAAAAAGTTATAACAAAATAATTTTTTTGCATATATAATTAGCTGATTTGTGGCTGAACATACGTATTTGAAAAATTAATTTAAATATTTTTAAGCTGAAAACTGCAATAAAAAACATAGCATTAGGTAGAAAAATTGTGACACTAAACTGTAGCATCAATATTGTTAAAATGATCATTTTTAAACAAAATGCCAAAATATGGGTGAAACCTCCCCTTAAGACACATGGAAAGTAAGATTTATTAAATTATCTCTCATTCCAAGTCCACTCCCACAGTTATTTCCCGAAAGAGCCACCTTTGTCTCTTTTGTCTCTATTAGAAAGAGGACCTGTAAGAATGAATTAATAAGTTATAATTGAATAATAAGAATAGGAAGGAAGACTGAGCCAGCGACTTAACTAATCTGTTCAAAAAAAATTTTCTTGAATATGAATAATGTAAATTAATATTTGTTTTTAAATCTCAGAATCAACAGTAGATCAAAATGAAGTGAAAAATTCAACAAATCACAAGTGCATACATCTAGAAAACAAACACGTACGTCATACAACAGACATGAGACTAATATTGTAACCATTATTCCTCCTAACACATTGAAACAGCGTGTGTCTTCTTTCCGCAACCAGGTTGTGATTTGTATATTCACTGGGGAAAGCGCTCTGTCTTTGAATAACGAAATAAGAACACTTACTCAGTCGTTCCCCTTCTACCGTGAGGTGTAGAGGTTAGAACACAATTCTCCTAACCTAAATCCAAGGTGGGGACTACTTGATTACGCGTATCCTCCGTCAGTGTCTGTATAACGAGTAGAGGCTCCGTTGAAAGAACGGTTACCCGAAATTCAGAGTTCTGTTGAAGATATTTCAAATAAGGTATTACTTTCAACTCGGTGCTGGCATGTGCATGAGACTGAAAATGTCTTTAATGAACAATTAGTGCTCCGAGCTAATCAACAGCTTCTGCTAATGGATTCGCTGCGGCGACTGTTTTCTGGCGATGGCTACTCCTTTAACGTGGGTTTGCGAGGTTGGTTTTAGATAGATGTGCTATCGACTTTGGCTGAGTAATCTGCTTACTAGAATTTGTTTGGGAGAGAGTGTCGACATTCTCTCCACTCCGATATTTCCTTGTTTCCTCACAACTGATCTGCTTCCAGATATCTAGCAGATTATGCCCAGACACCGAGATAACAAATTCGCACATTACTTCTCGGCAAATTACCAAACATAGAATACAGTTGCATTGAGCATCTATAGTATGTTTATTTTAGTTGCTACATCAACCCTCCCTGTTGTATTTCTCCATCACTTGCTATCCTGTTTGTCGATCTCTATGTGGATCCATTTGCTTGCGCTTGCGAGCGCGGTCCGACCTTGTTAACGATTGGTTGTAATTCAGTCCTCACGCAATCGCCAAAGCCAATAATGGAATCAGCTGTCATGTTTACAAATACTCCAACATGCAGTTGCATTGGAAAAGAATACATCTATATTTATATACATTCATGCAAGGTTAATTCTTTTAGTAATAATGAATGGTGCTCTCATACAATAGAACATTAGGGTTACAAAATGTAGTCCCCTTTTGAAGGTGTCCGATACATAATATTTGCCATTATATTAATTTCTATAAATTAAAGTTAATAACTATTACACCATACAATTAAGACTGTACACTTTCCCGTAGGGTCTGCAACAAAAGGAAAAGAAACTCATAATAGATAATATCTTTTTAGTAAGAATTCGCACCTTTCAGCCAATTTACAGTTGCTTTACATGATATAGAAAAAAAAAACTGTCCTATTGTTTGGTGGTAGTATTTTAAAATACACAATTGATATTCATTGATTTCCTCCCCGAGCAGTAGTAGTCCTATAAAAGTGGTTTTCTCCTATGAAATGATTTACACTGAGCAGCACCAAGAAAGGATACCTAACCATTAATAACCACTGATAAAGTTAAAACAAAGTTTAAGTTATAGCTAGCAATTACGTACAGGCTAAAAAGCTAGGCAATTTTTCTATATTTATGATGTGTTACTAACCCCTAAGTACAAAACTGGAAGCCCAAAATCCTTCAAGGGACTACGATAATGTCGTCTTTTCAATTGGACAGGAAGTCTCAGTACTATCCTCTCGTCTATGGGTTTTAGCGAACAGTACTCACAACTCTAAGACTTTAGCTTTCATAGCTAAAGTTTTCTTTGGCCTAGCAACACCTGGTAAATGCGTCATCGATTCGCTTCGCGACGTGCGGAGAATTTCTCGAAGCGACGAATATCAAAGACTTTGCCTCCGCTTACCAGGAAAGATGACAGAAGTAGTTTCTTACGTCCGGCACTAAGACAGAGGCAGATAAAACAAAATACAGAGGATAAGAACCTAAGTTCTAGCATGCAGGTGGTGTTCCGCAGTCCTGCGCAACGCAGTTTCGTCTGCTCGAGGATAGCTATCTCTCTGTTATGTCCAGGCAGTGGATAGCTAATGAGTTTGACTATTCCACAACAAAGGCTTACGTGAGAAGCACAGAAAAAAATGAGAGAACATCCGTCAGCTAGCTCTCGGGAAGTCATGGATTGAAATATAGACAAATGAAAGGACCCGAAATGCTGTCATTCATAAAACTGACACTGAGAAACCAGAGTTTATACAAGAAGAAAAGGGCTAAAATAGAGGTGGAGGTACTAACCTAGAGAAACGAAGGGGGCGTCGATTTACAGGTACAATAGATCAAATAATTATGAACCAATTCTGTCACTGTAGGACACGATGAAGTACTTGATGAGAGGTCACGGTGGTTGGGTCTGTGGGTACAGGGAGAATGTGGCAGCGCCAGTTAGAGATTAGTTGATTGGGATAGTAGTTGAATAGGCCACATTGTTATATTATTATGTTCTCCAAGTAAGTGATAACTGGCTTAAAGTCCGCCAGAGTTAGTATTTCCTTGGCGTGAATAAATTTCTAGCCCAGGTAGGTTCGTTCCTCTTGAGTTGTTAATTAAGTGAGAGATAGTGGTGATGATGTAGAAAACAATACAATATTCAGTACATCCATAACATGTAATTAGTCCAACGATAAATGATCCTCAGTAAATACTTTGGTAATGCATCAAGGTTTATTGAACAGTTGAACTTTTCCATATAACAGCAAAAGTGTGCATTCAAAGGTAAATATGGTTGCAAAGGTTTCAACGATGAATCTGTTGCATGCATAATAAATTGTCCTTCTTTTACTTCCATCCAACATGGATTAAAACATTCATCAGCATTTGCTTTTTCTTCAATTTCCTTAAATGAAGTTTCTTGATTAAATGGCGCCGTTTGTTGAGGAACCTCTACTGATTTTGTTTCTACCCGTTACTGGTTTCATTTGCTTCTTAGTCTAAGCATAGTATGTTCTGACTTTTAGCTGAAATAGCAATAATGTTCGTACTAGTAGTACTTACTTGTATAACCACAAGTTAAAATCTGTTTCTCTCAGATTTTTCTCATAAAGAGAAAAAAATAGTTCTTCTTGCGACTCCAAATATACTTGAAGAATAATGAAGGACACAGATGAGTTCTGTTGTGGATCACAACGTAGGAGCCTATGACTTTTGTGACAGACCGGGGGAGCACCAGGTTGCTACACCACGCAAAGTTAAAATCACGTCCTAAAGGCAAGGGCTAAAATTTACAACTGACTACCAAAATAATATTTCTTGGCGTCTTCGGATAGTGCGCGATCTTGCTACCCTTTCATTGGCTAAGCGAATATTTTATTAATTTATTTATTGGTTATTCTATCAAGCATTCGAACATGGAGTAAGGCTATTCCTATTTGCGTCACTCGTTGCTAGGCAACTTCCGCCAAAAGATAGCGGTGGGCCGCCCAGTTTGACATAGTTTCAGCTTCACTTTTATGTCACCCTATACTCAATGTAACTCGTGTTTTGGTTAACTACAAAATGTCGTAACTGCTTTGTTTATTCTCTATAGTAGTTAGTAGCTACATTTCCTATGTTTTGTAAGGACTGGTTACTAGCACGAATGAATGCTATGGTAATAGGTCATCCGGCCACAAGAAGACAGAATCGGTGAAAGCAGATGCAGGAAACGATGGTAGGATAGCACTTGATAAAACGCCCCTACGGGGTGTGGAGTCGGACATATACCTTGACAGCAAAGTGGACACAGTCTGAGGAAGCGACGGTGGTATAAATATGGGAATACAGGAGGAGGGGGGCTGTGGAGCTTTTGTTCCATCGGAAACTGCATCGAGATCGAAAGAAATCGGATCCAACGCGGAAATCGGAGTATTTGGTTTAAATATCGGGTCGGTCCTGTTTTGTGGCTCTGGAGCATGCGGGCAACAGAAACAATGGCCAAAAACGCTGTAGACTTTCGTGGATTGGTGCTTGCGTGGAATGGAAGGATTGAAGTGCTGTAACAGCATCATTAATGTGGGAATTATGACGGGAACCAGAAAGGTGCCGGTGGGGCGGCAGATGAGAGGATGACGCTAGCGATGAAAGGAATACACGGTAGGGAAACATGTTGATAGCGTTGCAGGGCAGTCCTTATTCTGGGATTCCCAGGGTAGGAGAGGTAGATAGGAACCAACCAGCACATAGAGAGTAAAAATGGAGAAATACATGAGGGCTATGTGAGGGCATAGAGAGAAATTGAGCTGATAGCATGGGACGGCAGGGTTTAGTATGAGTTTGTTAGTGGGCTGTGTTCCTTGGGGAGCTGAAGGTAGATCATGATACATCCCAGAAGACAGTTTTTGGATTGTTTTATTTCCTATTTTGTATTTTTTATCTCTGGTGTTAAACTAGAAGAATTGTAACCTAATTCCAACGTAAGTTTTTTTTCTGCACTTAGACAAATTATTTCGTAAATATGTACTTCTTTATACTGTTTTGCACCTGCTTAACTTGCGTTTTGACATTTTAATTGCACTGTTTGACTGATGTCGGGGAGGGGGAAGGTTAGCCTTATCTTGAATTGTTTTGTTATGCGATTTTCTTTCTCCTCTAGTTTGGGATTAATGAGGGAGTTTTCAGAAACACAGGACAGAGCAAGAGAAAATGTGATAGAAGCTAATTTTGGCCAGGAGATTAAGAAATAATAGAACTACTCCTTTTTCAGGAATGTCGTACAGGGCGACTAATATGAGAATGTGTATGGGTCTGGCAGCTTCATAATGTAAAACAAATTGTCACATAAACTATGTCAACAAGAGGATGTGAATGACTTGTGCATGCTTCTTGCACGGGGACCAGCCAAATTTGTGACACCATGCTCAGCTCAGTAAGAAGAACAAAGTAAAATGATGATGAACATAATGATAGTGTATGTATATATAGACATGCGCCGCTTAACGTCCACGATACGTTCTGTGAAAAAGGACGTTATGCGGCGCATGACTATATGTGATATCGTGTGTAACTATGTCTACATATCTGTTGTGTAACACATTAAAAAAACCCATTGGAATCGTTAAAAAAACATTTAGTACATTGTAAATTAATATGTATGGCCTTTTGACCACTATTGCTCTAATATTCATCATTTCGAGTCAGCATGTTTTATTTTTTGTTTGATTATTTGTTTCGTTTGATTACGATGGTTTAGCAATATCTGCAGAATGGGAGAAGGTTGGCTACCACGACAAATATGGGAAACTAAGACCAGGAATCCAGATCTCCAGGACAACTCAGAATTCGCTGGGAGGACAACATTAGACATTCTCTGAAGGACCGAGGACTAGATGTGAGCTAGGCCAGGAAGAGGACAGCTAATAGGACAGTATGGCACCCTCTCAAGCAAACTTCTACGCCCCAGGGTAGACGAGGAAGACTAAGTACGTTGTTTTGTTTATTTGTTTGTTTTTTGTCATGACCTTCTTCTTATTCAAGTATCGAGCCTAGTGGCGTAAGAGATCATGTCTCACCGCAACTTCCCGTCTCCAATACAATTTATCAGTTCTACTGTCGACTTCTTTCCATGCCACGATGTCAAACTGCCCATTATTTGCTCTCTGTTTCCTTCAATCTTACCTGTTGTTACCATATATTCCAGCTGTCCTCTTCTCATAACATGCCCAAAAAAAAGTGTATTGCTCCTTTTTAACTTGTGAAATAAGTTTCCTTTGCCTCTTTCAGGACATCTTCATTATTCTTTTTCGCTGCCCATGGTATTTTTAACATTCTTCTGTAAAACCACATCTCTCCAGTGCCTTCCCTATTTGTTTACTAATTGTCCATGACTCACTCCCATGTGTCAGGATTGGTTCTATGTAACAGTGAATAACTCTCTTTCTTACTTCCAATGACAAAGATTTGTTGCATAAAATACTCTTCATTTTATAGAATGATGCTTTTGACTGAGCTATTCTGCTCTTCACTTCTGAGATGCATCTTCCATCCATTGTTATTAATGTGCCCAGGTATTTGAATTTATTGACTTATTTTAAAACGGTTCCATTTGCTTTGATAGTGCATTCTGGGGAAGCCATTTTCTTAGAGACGACCATTACTTCTGTCCTTTTGCTATTAAGGCTAAGGCCTTTATTTTCACTTTCTATCATTATTGTATCAACCATATTTTGCAGCTCCTTTTCACTTTTTGCTATTAAGACTGTACCATCAGCGTATCTTTGCCTGACGCCTTTTTTTACTTGCTGAAATGCTCCTATTTGGCTGCTAATTCTTACAGCTGCTGTTTGTTGCCAGTACATGTCTTTATTATCCTCAATTCTTTTCCATCAATGTTGATGCTTTCTAACATTTTGATAATTTCCACATGTTTCACTTTGTCAAATGCCTTAGTGTAATCTATAAAGTATAAGTACAGATCTGTCTTCACCTCTACGGCTCTTTATATTAATGTTCTTATAATGTATACATAGTATTGTTTGTGCCTTTTGTTTCTCATTTTTCTCATGATAATTCGTAATATTTTGGTCACATGACTCATAAGACTAATGGTGCGTTGTTCTTCACATTAAATGGCTCCAGGTTTCTTTGGCAAAGCTATGAATATGGATTTTAGCAGATGATCAGGCATTTGACCACTGTTGTAGATGTCATTTAAGAGTTTTGTTATTACTTCTACTCTAAATTCTCCTAAAGCTTCCATTTCCTCTACTGTTACATTATCTGGTCCAAGCGCTTTGTCTTTCTTCGTCTTGACCTTAAGAAAGGCTATTTTAGAGATTACGTTCAAAGACAAACGTCTTAACCTGCTGCTAGATCAAGGGAGAATATCGTCCATGAAAATCCATGTAACTTACATTACTTACATCTTCATTGTTTATCGGAGAAATCTTAAACTTTGATAGCTTAATGTCGAATTTCTTCACAAAATTTAATGAACTTCTTAATTACTTACTTACAGTGTACAGCGGTCTTCGTCTTCTTGCCAAGTTCTCTTTTGCTGGGAACCGCTCGATGTATGCATTGAAAAATTCTCCCAGCTGCTGATCTTCGGCTAACGAACGCTTTTTTTATGCCTCTCTTCCAGTCTATGACAGCTCCAAGGTATTTACAGTGATTGACCTGCTCCAGGACCTGTTCTCCCAGCGTAATCTGATGCCTTTTTTTCCCTTTTATGAAATCACTATGGTTTTTGTTTTGGGGCAGCTGAAGACCATCCCTCTCTTCTCCAGCTCTTTCTTCCAGACTTGCAAGTTGTATTGAAGATGGGCCTTCTGATTTAGCAATCGGAGCAACATCATGGGCAAATGCCAGCTCTGAAATACAGATGTTCGTGAATAAATAAGGCAGCAAGAACTGGAACATATGTTGCATACAACTACGCTTGCTGAAGTTATCCTCAAAACATAATAACATTGTATATTATCAAACAAACCAAATTTAACATATAAGCACCCGAGCAAATGAGAAATTTCAAAGTAAAACAAAAAGCATAAATCAAACAATCACCACAAAAATTCACTACAAAAGTAAGATAAATTTCAAAAGATTACAAAGCAGTGCATTCCAAATATAAATGCATGAGTTAATATCAAGGGCAACAAAAAGGAAGGTAGCACACAATAAATCAAAGTCCAAATGTCTCAAAACTCAACAGGGTCAAGGGAGATACACTCAAAAACCGGGAAGAGATACACCAACAAATCTTAGAAATCGCCACACCAAACGCCAGAGAATTTACACTCTGGAAAAACAACAAATGTAAGATTGTATTCGGAAAATGGAGCACTATATAACAAACGTATAACCCAAGAACTACAGAACCATTAGCCTTATTAGTCATCCAAGTAAAGTGATGTTAAGGATACTTTTGAACAGAATAAAACAGAAATCAGAAGAAATCTTGTCCGAGGAACAGGCTGGCTTTAGACCAAAAAGAAGTACCTCAGAACAAATCTTCAATATTAGATTACTGATCGAAAAACATCTCCAGCATCAACACGATTTATACCATAACTTCATCGATTTCACAAAAGCCTTCGATCGAGTCTGGCATGAAGGCTTATGGCAAATAATGAGAAAATTCAATTTTGATACCAACATCATAGATATCATTGAAGCACTATACAAGGACGGAAGCAGTGCTGTTTTTGCAAGCAATGACATTGGAGAATTTTTCAAAACAACTGTAGGAGTTCGCCAGGGATGTATCCTGTCCCCAGTGCTCTTTAATATATATCTAGAACATATTATGCAGGAGGCTCTTTATGATTATAAAACAACCATATCGATTGGAGGCCGACCTCTTTGCAACCTACGTTTTGCTGACGATATCGATCTGATAGCTGGATCAGAATCAGAACTTCAAGACCTTACCTCTAGACTGGAGAAAGTAACAAGAACATATGGGATGGAAATTAATATAGAAAAAAGCAAGATATTGGTGAATAGCCATAAGAAACATTTTCCGACCAACATTACGTTAAATGGGCAAACGTTAGAAGAAGTTAACACCTTTAAATATCTCGGGTCCACTACATGTAGTGATGGAAGATCAAGTAAAGAAATCAAGACAAGACTTGAGATGGCCTCAGCTGCCATGACAAGACTGAATGTGATCTGGAAAAGTAACATCAGTTTTCCTGTGAAGATCAAATTATACAAATCACTTGTATTATCTATTCTCTTATATGGGTGTGAGAGCTGGACACTCACTGCAGATACGGAGCGAAGGATTCAGGCTTTCGAGCATAAATGTTATAGAAGAATTTTGCGCATTTGCTATAAAGAGCACAAAACAAATGTCTATGTTAGAGAGAAGATAAACACCTATGCAGGCCACCAAGAACCACTTTTGTCAGTAGTGAAACGTCGAAAGCTTGCCTGGTTTGGGCATGTAACTCGTCATGACTCCCTTTCGAAAACGATCCTCCAGGGAACAGTCAAAGGTAAACGGAGAAGAGGAAGGCAAAGAAAATCCTGGGCTGATAACATCAAAGAATGGGCAGGACACGGTTTTTCCACACTTGTGCGCATTTCTGAGGACTGAGAGCAGTGGAGGACCCTGTCTGCTGATGCTTCCACCATGGCACCCCTACGACCCATGACGGGTTACGGATTGAGATGAGATGAGATGAGATGATAACCCATATGGGGTTGAACCGGGTATCCCATGCACAAAACAAAATTCAATGGTTTGTGCAAGGTCGTAAAATCAACAACAACATATTTTGAATTTTTATAAGAGTATTTTTTTTAACAATTATCTGTGCATCACTAAAGGTCGAGACCGGTTTCCATCTTTGTCAATGGCGAACATCAAATCTCGTCTGCTGGATAAGATGATAGTAACTGTTGTATCAGACTTGGCTTGACTGAAGACAAACAACAAACTCAGGCCGAGTGTCACACATAATACATCCTGAAATCTAAAAAGCCAGCACACCTCAAACTAGTTATTGGCTTATCAACTATTCTTGATGTTGCAAATGACTAGGAGTTGATACAAGAGTTGATACAAGACGGCCTGGGCGAGAAACAGACCCGGACATCTTTAGGAAGTCTCGAAGATGACCGGTTATAACGCTGTGCTTCTCGTCGTCGCACTAGATTATAATGATTGAGCTGAAAGGGCAATTTGAATCTAAGATGAGCACCATGCGTTCAAAGTGGCAACATATAATAATATGACCATAAAGTTGAGACATGACAGCGAAAATCATACCTAAAGAAGTAGTTGCAAGGAGTCTAGTGGCCCGTCAGTATATGATCTACTGAAACTGTTTGGCTTGTAAGAACAGTCAAGAGCTGGCCATGGCGTTGAGACATGATTGATTCACAGCGAAAATCATAGCTAAAGAAGTAGGTGCTAGAAATACAGTGGTCGCGTCAGTATTTGATCTATTGCAGTGATCCTCAACCGTTTATCCACATTTTAGATAAACAAGGTGGCGAGCACTAACCAAATATCGCTAATCGCTTATAAAAATTGTTAATTTTTACAACAAAATGTACAAAATACTTTTTATAAGGCTGAGTAAACACATTTAATTAAATAAGAAATATTCGAGATTTTAAAAAAAAAAACCTGACCTACAGATCATTTGAGTCAAACGTGTAATTAGTATGATCACAAGCACTGAATTTCACTTGCCAACTTTTCATAGTTAGGAGTGCCTGGTGATGTTTCTTTGCGTAAACAATTATCCAGATGAAAACCAGCGATCGGAGACATGTTCTTAGATTTAACAATGTTCATTGCTGAAAATAATGATTTGCAAAGTCATGTGGAACCGAAATATACGTATTCCTTATGTGCTACACTTTTTAAGAATTATTTATTGATTTAGTTTTTGATGTGGTCGGCCATTTTCCAAAAGTTATTATCAGATAAATGCACTTTTAAAACATCATTCTGAAGGTCCAAATCTCTAACTCCAGTTATTCTGTAGTGTCTTCAATATGTGTGCTAATAGATGAAGTTTAGTAGAAAGTAGCTATAACTTCTGACCATGCACGCTAAATTGTATATTTATTCTTTCATCCGCAGATCTTCAGCGGGCACTATGTTGCCCGCGGGCTCTATACTAAGTACCCCTAATGTACTGAAATAGCTGTACTTGGAGGGACAGTCAAGAACAAGAGCACTTAAGGCTTGGCGAAAGTGCTGAAAAGGTATGGGGTCATGGCGTTGAGACATGACTAGTTCACAGAAAAGGTCATGGCTAAAGGAGTAAGTGCAAGAGGTTAATGGCCGTGTCAGTGAATGATCTAATGAAACAAAAGGGAAATTAAAGGCTTTGATAAAGAGCGGTGCAGACACCGGACTCGTTACGGAACAACCACACTGTGCTATGGGATTCACAACAGTCATTTGTATACAACAACTTTGAACTTTTACAAATGCCTCTGGATGACACTGTGGCGAGATGGAAAATTAGAGATGAACAATAGATTAAGTCGAGGTACTCTTGACCTATTGAAATACTCCAGTCTCAGACATGAGCACTGTTGTATGGATGGCACAGGATATAGTCAGACTGTTAAGTACTGTTGCCCAGATGGTAAAGTGATAAAGATCAAGAGCCTATCTTGCCGTCTCGCTACGACTACACCTATGCTTTTATAAATTATTCCCAATTAATTAATTCACAAATACAGAACATGGAAATGATTTAACAACTTCAGAAGTTCACAAAATCAATCAATTTACTTTATTTCTTAATCTTCTTTTTTCTTTGTATTTGGAATGAAAACAAGGTTATGTATTTATACATTTATATTAATCAAAATAGGTGACACAATAAATATTCACTGTTTACACAGTCCAAAACAAACTGTCCTATTTTACTATCTTTTTTCATTATCTGACAGTATCACTTCATTTCATTTTACTCACTCATCGTCCTATTATTTGGCATATTTTTTGCTCTTACCTACATTTTGCTCTTTCGCCGCACCTAGACATATTTACGTTTCACCAGGTGAACTGTAATAATACCAGGCTAATTACATTGGTCAGCGGTAACACTCTTATTACTTGCATCGCCTAGCCACATTTGATAGAAGACGATCTGTGTAGACACAATATGGGCGCGCACGATTGATGAAAGGAGGCCATATTGTCTGTCTGAGAGATCCGTCTGGTGGAGGCACGAAAACACAGATGATAACGAGATAATAGCTTCCGCCGGCCTATCCCTGAGTAATTATTAAAGGTAATCTGTCTGGGAAGACAATATTGGTGGAAAGCATCTGGACAGGAGCAAGGTCACATATTTGTTGGTGAGTTCGCATGAAGATGCAAGCGCAAGTATTATAGCATTATTAGAAAGAGGTCATGCGATGGAATTTTAAAATTTAATATTTTAAAACACGCTGGAGTATTATGATTTAAACACCCCTACTCATACAGTGCACAAGAGATTGGATTTGTGTAAAGTGAGACCCAGAATACACAATGGTTCTCATTGGCAAATTCGTTGGAAGTAAAACCTGGGACTTTGAACTGAGAATTGGAAATATAATCAAGCTAGATCGGAGTCACAGATCAAACTGCATTGCCACGTCAGTCTAGCAATTCACCAGAGCCAGAGAGAGAATGATCGGACTAAGAATTCCAAAATTATAAGTGACAAATCGAAGTATTTGGACAACTTTAAAACTTACAAGTAAACCAGCATATTTAAATACAGAAACTGGAAACGTAAAGGAACCAGACAGATCGGAGTATTTGGACAACTTTTAAACTTAAAAAAGTAAACCCGCATTGAGTCCTGATCTTGAAATTTCACCTCATTATAGACTCAACTTGCGGGCGTATCGGAGAGCAAATACGTTACAAATTATTTGACGACTGAAAATTCTCCCATCGCCGGGAAAAATTATGGCAGATGTGCTTTTCTAGTAACGAGGATCCCATCCGTTCTGTCCATCCACTTCACCGATCACTTTTATCCTTATACCTTTAGTGGTAGCTTACTTTCGGCTTCCTTTGTGTGAAAGTTTGACTCCAATTCGAGCATTCTTCATTTTTATCTCTAATTTTATATATGCCTTTGCGTGTTCGCTTCTTCGATAATTCACGCAGTTAAGCAAATTACTCTGCAAATATGGCAAGGGGTGATAAACCAAAGAAGTCCATACCTGTCTTCCATCTGCTCCTAAGTTGTGATAAAGGGTGACTCCTATTACCCGTTTTGGAAATAAACGCTTAATTCTAACCTAGTTTTACAGTTTGCACATTCCAGTGTCTCGCCATGTTAAATGTTTCTTGGCGATCTCGGGAAACTCTTCTCTGATTGGTGGAGCGAAATAATCTGATTGGTCGAGTGAAATAATACACAGGGTATTCCATCAAATGGTGACATGAACCACCAGAGAATTTTCACAGAGTTCACGACAGACACAATGGATAAAACCAGACGTGAAGCGGCAAGCAATGTGGAGTTTGTTAACTTCCCAGTATGGTAAAGGTAGTGCCATAGCAGATGCTGCCGTAGGGAAGGAAGTGTTAGAGACCAAAATAATAAGTCCGGAATCGATAATAGGTGTGACCAGTTCCTTTCCTAACTGCATTTTCCTTCCTTAACGCAGGAGCAGAGTCAGGTAACAAATTACAGCTGGGTAGACTGGAGCATTACACCACATTGTTTCGAAACGCGGCACCTTTGTCGTGAGAGGCCAGCGCTCTAACCAATGCAGACAAAAAGTGAACAGGAGGTTGACACTTTGGAGTCAAGACCCAAGTGGGCTCGCGTGCCGCGTACAGCGTAGAGGAGATAAAAGGGCAGAAACAATTGTCTGAAATACCCCTTCTGATGACCAAATTACCTCCTCCTGTGATTCACCACATAGTTTTCTACCATCGCATTCACATTCACGTCACAAAGTACCTCCTCCCTCCCTTCCCCCTCCCCCTGTTTTCTGGATAAATTAACGCAACGTCACTAGCATTTCTGCATTTGCACGTATGCGCTCATGCTACCGCAGGATGGGTAAGAACTGATTAGGAAAACCAGAATTATGAGCTGAAATGAAAATGTTCATTTATAATGATAACGGATATGAAGCACGTAGATACGGCACGTATCTCTGGCTGGGTAATGATAACAGTTAATGAAATACTGTTTGTAGATAACTTTCTCTGCCCCTGAGAAATGAGATTGGAATTTTAAACAAACACAGAAAATGTAAAACACTTGAGTGCACCAAACAGCTTCGTATTTTAACACTGCTCAACCTTTGGTATCTTATTACGTCATAGATATTCTTAAATCTCTGCCTATCTTTGCAGTAAAGTACATTCCCATATACAACAATTTATGTATATAATTAAGGGGGCTGCTGTAAAACTGATAAGAAAAGTAATAATAAAAAAAGGAAAATTGGTATGGAGTCAGTAAACGAGAAATACTGGCCGTTTTGAAACATACTCTTCGTCAGCAAAGTCACAAACAAGAGACAAAGATGAATAACATTAAAACGACAATGCTTGTCACCGCCATAGATATTGCACGTAGCCGTTTGCATTCCAAAAACATAATCTGTATGTATGTCATACATACATCTGATCCAGATGTTATTAAAATAAAGGCTATCCTGGACAAATAGATGTATCAGATGATACCAGGATAGTGCCAGATAAGAGACTGGTCTTAAAAGAAATACCCCCTTCTCTGAAAAGAGTAAGGGTGTATCGACATCAAAGTGGGGTCAAGCTATGTAAATCTACAGGAATGATGATAGTTTTGGGTCCTGAAGATCTATCTGCTACCTCTCCAGATCCCACAATGAGTAATGTTTATATATTTGTTTGTGTGGCTAATTATCTAGGGGTAAATTAAATTAGTTATACGTAATAACAATCAAACAGAACATTAACTTAATTACAATAATTAAGTAAGACTGAATGAAAGTATTTACAATTTATTGTTCCTAACCCTGTTTTCTTCTGGTTAAGAAAACTTAAAATCAGTTTAAAAGGTATTTACAAAAGGAAATAAATAATATGGAATGTTCTCCATAAAAAGGCAAAAAATATGCTTTTATATTTATTTATGTATGTAATTAAAGATCATCGGGGGGGGGGGGGGGGGTCAGGTATTGGTAGTACCTCTGGTGAAGGAGCTGTCATGCCCTTTTCATGGTAGCTCGGCCACCTTTGGTCCAAACCTGGCATCCAGCTCTCACCTGTGGCTCCTCGTAGGTGTCAGCATGCGACAGCGGCCACCCCCCGGGAAAGGGCTTTGACAGGCCGGCTAAACTAGGTGAGGGTAGCCAACTGGTTATAAACCTTCGGTGAGTTAGGGTCTGCCTACCCATGCATGCGAAGACTGGATTCGATAGACTGCGCGGAAGAAACCACCTGTTGGTTCAACGGGCATGACGGCGATTACCAGCAACGCGCTGTGGAGCGTAAGGAGCAGGGCGAGGCACGTAGAAAGCCCTGGTCATCCACTGCACCTGACTTCATCTCCAGTCGTCTTGACTTGTCTTGCCACTGGATTAAGATGGACCCAGGCGAGAGAGTGAGGTCGACGAATTGCGCAACTCTTCCTCACTGAAAAGAACCCAAAATACTGTCGCTAAAAAAACGTCTTCTCTACAACAAAGCCAAGCTGACTCACACAATTCTATCTAACAATGCCCCGTCGTACCTAAGATCATTGTTTCAAACCAGTAGAAGGGAGGGACAACGATTACATCAGTTACGTCTGCCCAAACCTAGGATCGACCTGTTCAAAAAGAGTCTAGCCTACTCTGGTGCCTACTTATGGAACAGCCTTCCACACCACCTAAAAAGCCTACCTACACAATATTCTTTTAACAAAGCACTTTTCAAACACTTCCTCAACACTGATTATCTACCCCCATAGAACAGTATTTGCCTGTCAACATCTCATCCATAGGTCAACATTTCTTTTCCTCTTCCGCTCATTTTTGTGTGTGAATAATTTGTTTTATATCCATGTAATATCATTATTATATTCACTTTAAAATATTATTATATAATGTAATGTATGTGTGAATGTACCCACATAATACTGTACTTTAGAAATGTGAGTCGTGAGAATGTACCCGCATACCAAAAATACAGATTAATTGTAGACGGATTGACCGCATGAGTGAGTGTCGGTATACAGAATTTATTTATTTTTATCTATTGTTTTATTTATTTTATTTTATTATTACTTTTTTCCCCAATTTACTAGCTTGTTTGTTTCAAAAAAAAAAAACCCTACTCATTTTTTTATTATTATGCTTGCATACTGTAAATGAATGCTGTTATGGTAACTTTATAATGTTGCATGCCTTTAAATTAATGCTTAAAGCATCATGTGGGAATGAAAGGATATAGTATGCAAGATTAATGAGAGTGGAAGGGCAGAATGTTAGACGGGCCTGCGCGCCCAATTCTTTACCCTTCGAAAATAAAGTTCGTTCGTTCGTTCGTTCGTTCGTTCGTTCGTTCACTTTAAACCAAATCACTGCGCAAGTCACTCTTTCATCCACTCATCCATCCACTCACAACAAGTCCTGTGGCGATGGGCGAGCGGCAAAGCGGCAGGCGTGGGTGCGCTGGCAGTCGTAGTCGCAGACCTACACACAGGCGGCTCAGGCCATATGGACGTCATCCACTGATCGGAGCAGCAGTGGGATTCGGCAGCCCCCTGAGTGACTGAGCAGCCCTCTTTAGGAAAGCACTGCTCACCTCCATGACATGAGTAAGGGGCTAGAAAAGGTGCCCTAAACATTGCCTGCTCCACCATTACCTAACCAGCTTACCGCGGTTGGTGGGTACCCTACTTAGGCGGGCGACACATAAGAAAAAGAAAGGACAGATTTTTCCCCCTCATTCTAGGCGCATGGAATGTGCGCACTCTACTTGACAAAGACTTTAACGCAAACAGACCCGAGAGGCAACTGCCCTGATTGGGAGAGAACTGGCCACATACAACATTGACATAGCAGCACTGAGTGAAACTCGACTTGCAGGTGGGGGCCAACTTTGCGAAAAGGGTGCAGGTTATACATTCTATTGGAGCGGGAGAGGAACTGAAGAAAGACGAGAAGCAGGGGTTGGATTTGCAATCAAAACAGCACTTGTTGGCAAGTTAGCGGGGCCCCCGAAGGGAATAAATGACCGACTCATGACGGTCAAGATCCCCCTGCTTTATGGAAGGAAACATGCCACCATCATTAGCGCGTATGCACCAACTATGACAAACCAGGATCACGTCAAGGATAAGTTTTACGAAGAACTACATGCAGTCATTGCATCAGTTCCTAAAGCAGATAAGCTTATCATTCTTGGTGACTTTAATGCAAGAGTAGGCTCAGATAACATCTCCTGGAATGGCACTATCGGAAAGTACGGCGTGGGTCGCTGTAACAGCAATGGACTTCTTCTCCTCCAGACTTGCGCAGAACATGACCTCCTTGTCACCAACACCATTTTTCGACTTCCTATCCGCAACAGGACTTCCTGGATGCACGCTCGCTCAAAGCATTGGCACCTAATTGACTATGTAATTGTTAGGAAGAAGGACAGGCAAGATGTCCGGGTGACCAAGTCCATGTGTGGTGCCGAATGCTGGACTGATCATCGCCTCATTGTGTCTAAACTTAAAATTCGTATCCAACCAGCCAGGCGCCCTCAGGGGAAGAAAACTCAAAAAAGGCTGGATGTCACCAAACTAAAGAAGACAAAAATCAAACAGTCATTTACTGACACCCTATAAGACCGTCTCAAATCTATCTCGTTAGACGACCAAAGTGCGGAAACAAATTGGGCAGCCCTAAGCGAGCAGATCTACAACACTGCTACTGAGGTCCTGGGTCCCGCCATCAAGAAACAAAATGACTGGTTTGATGAGAACTCAGATGATATAAAGAAGATGTTGGTTGAGAAACACCATCTCCATAAAGCATATTTAAATTATCCAAAATCTACATCCAAGAAAGATGCTTTCAACAACATGCGTAGAATCGTCCAACATAAACTACGCCAGATGCGGGATTCATGGCTGAGTAATAAAGCAGATGAGCTCCAAGGCTTTGCTGACAGCCATGACTTGAAACGTTTTTACCATGCACTCAAAGCGGTCTATGGTCCAACATCATCAGGATCATTTCCCCTCCTTAATACAGATGGACAAACACTAATTACAGACAAGGAAAAAATTCTCCAACGCTGGGTCGAACATTTTAATAATATTCTGAACCAGCCATCATCTATTAACGACGAAGCCATCAACCGACTGCCCCAAATTCCTATAAATGAAGCACTAGATGATATACCAACTCTGGAGGAAACTCTAAAAGCGATTCGTCAACTTTCTAGTGGAAAGGCCCCCGGCTCCGATTCAATTCCTGTTGAGGTCTATAAAGATGGTGGTACAGTTCTGATAGAGAAACTTCACATGATCTTCCAGCAAATGTGGCAGAGCGAAACCATCCCACACAACCTCAAAGATGCGTCAATTATACATCTTTATAAACGTAAAGGTAATCGCCAAGACCGAAACAACCATCGAGGCATCTCCCTATTATCAATCGCTGGGAAGATATTCGCCAGAATCCTTATGAATCGCCTTACGGCTCATCTTGACAAAGGTCTTCTACCTGAAAGTCAGTGTGGATTCCGGAAAGAACGTGGAACCACCGATATGGTGTTCGCTGCAAGACAGCTACAAGAAAAATGCCAAGAACAGCACTGGGGCCTGTACACAGCTTTCATCGATTTGACAAAGGCGTTCGACGCGGTCAGTAGAGAGGGTCTATGGAAGATCATGGCAAAATACGGCTACCCAAAGAAATTTATCTCAAAAGTGCAGCAACTGCATGATGGAATGCAGGCTAGAGTTCAGGAAAACGGTCAGCTATCGGAGCCTTTCCCAGTCTCAAATGGAGTTAAACAAGGGTGTGTACTTGCACCGACTCTGTTCAGTATCATGTTTTCTGCTATGCTGACTGATGCTTTCAGAGACGGGGACACAGGAATCAACATCAGATGTCGTATTGATGGAAAATTGTTTAACCTTAGCAGGCTTCAAGCAAAAACCAAGGTCAAATCACACACCATCAGGGATCTTCTGTTTGCTGACGATTGTGCCCTCAGTGCTGGCTCAGAGGCTGATCTGCAGCATAGCGTGGATAGATTCTCCGAAGCCTGTTCCAACTTTGGGCTTACCATCAACACGGAGAAAACAGAAATCATGTACCAACCAGCTCCTGGCACAATTTATACTGAGCCAATCATCAAGGTAAATGGTGAGAAACTGAATGTTGTGAACAGATTCACATACCTTGGTAGCACACTATCCCAGAACATCGTCATTGATGATGAGGTGAGCACCATGATCTCCAAAGCAAGCAGCACATTTGGCAGACTATACACCAACGTTTGGTATCAAAGTGGCTGTCACAGAGTGCTCGAAGATTTCGTGTAGATTATTTTTCAATTCCTTACTTTTCTATTCCTTCACATAGGTTATCTGTTTTCTCTACGAAATATTTGCACCTGCGATCGTTTCTTTAGCTGTTTTTCTAGTCTTCACTAATAGTCCTGTCATACTATCCAAATTCTATCTTCTTCAACTAAGGCACTTAAAAGCATTTCTTTAAGGACGTCTATACGATTTATTCGCTTAGTCGAAACGACAGTGGTTCTCAGAGTATCATATTTCCGTGTTCAGTGGTCAACTGGAGACCGCCACGATAAATCTTCCGGCATGGCTGAACGAGAGACGGGAAATAATTAACTCTGGACGTGGGAACGGAAATGTTTTAACTTCATGCGAACGAATGCTGAGTTTTAAGATCACTTGCTGATTAACCGTTGGAAGACCACGCACGCTTATAAGTTATAGAAGAGAAGCATCAACTTACCTCATACCTACAAGTATATGTGATTGAGAGTAACGCTACTCAAATTCTAGTTCTTAAGCTGCGGATAAAGTCCTGAGCGGTAAGCAAACTCTCAGTATTCGCTTAATTAGCTAACTCTAAAATCAAGAGATTAGTTAATTGATGTAAAGTGTGAAATACTTAATATTGTGGTTTTATTTCTTTACCTTAGAATGATAGCTATTTTGCATTTATGTATTTTGAATGTTATTGATGCATTATAATGATGTAAGTACTGGCTGATATCTGAAAGTACTACAAGCTAATTGTATTAGGAATGGGATGAAGAAAGCGTTGTGAACGAGAGAGAAGAACCATGTTGTTCAATGGATGAGTGAATGAAATATTCCTCCACTGCAGTCACGCATGGACGCACACGGCCAGGCATCTGCTTGTAACAAAGGCTGACCTGACTGACCTGACCAGTGTGAGACTACCGCTAGACAGGAATTTGTAAACAAATGGACAGTCGCCTTTAAGGGAAAAGACTGACATTACGGTTTCAGGTAAATATATTATTAGGCACCATTCTGAGACGAAATGTCCAGAGTGGCTGTAGTTAATATATCTGTAAAACAAACAGAAGATTGATTGCCTATATTGTCTTAAAAAGCCCAGTTGCAGAATCCTAGCCAGTTTCTGGATTTTGATTGCTGTAAATTGTTGCGAGTAAACCGCCTAGTTGCTCTATGCTACAGAGAGAACTAGTGCTTACATCTCAAACCCTCTAGCGGTGATCACAAGTCAGCAACCCTGAGCAGTCTATAGCATATCCGCAGTCTACCGATTTAAGCAGTCAACACCTCGTCAGCACCTGAATATCATAATTCAACTTCACAACCAGGTGAACGAACAGCCTAGTCATCTCTTGGACTGTAGCCCCACTGAATCAAATTCTCCAGTTGGTAATCCCTACCTACTGTGACGCCCAGGAGAAGTCCAAGCAGATAAGTCTACGTAAAACCCAGACCAAAATCAGAATTCACTTATCCAAGAAATAGCCGTAGGAATAAACTTTCGTCAGTGAGGAAAATAGCCTCTTATTCTTATCTGAACCAAAGACACTGACAGTTCTAAATTTCCTAGTATTTCTTTTCAAAGTATATGTCAACATTGATTTTATATTTCTACTGTAATTAAAGTAATTATGTACATTCTGTAACTCACCATCATTCTGAGTTTGACTTAGTAGATTGTATGTTCTGTTCAGAAAAACATTCTCAACCCTCCTTGTATTACCCGTTACTACTAGTTCTTCTTTAAAAAGATTTGAGTAAGAAAGAGTTAGTCGTCGCCAGAAAAATACAAGAGTTGGTAGTCTAAAAGGTGAGAGAATCACTGACACCAACCTGTGCCCTTCTGTTAACTCTTTCCCTCAACACTAGCTCACATCTGTGAAAACTAGTGTCTAAAGGTCTATGTGCTTTCTACACATCTTCCTTACTGTACAAAACTCTTTATGCGACAATTGGATTCTCATTCAACGTCAATTGGGGTGCATCAACTAACTATATCTGCGACAGTGGCATTAGTCTACAGACTGTAGTGGGTTTGATGGTATTGTATGATGGTGATATTACTAAATGTAATGTATGAGGCCAGCTGTGAAGGCTCCTGAGATAAAATGTAGTTGTGAATTGTCAGAAGGCCTTTCTTGCTACCACTACGACCTCACACTCAATTTTTTTCTTAATGAATGTAGCTATGTAAAATGTCTAGGGTAATGATATGTAATGTGGTGTGATAGTTATGGATACACCCACAGATATTTAAGCAGACTAATAATATTTAACAAATATTATAATACACTGAACTAACTCAAGAGTGTAAAATTTTTGATAGAATTATATTACATTTATTTGTTCTGGATCAAGTTTTATGTTGACCAGAACTTTTTAAAAAAAAAAGGATTTAAAAATTATGAAAGAAATGCATGGAATGTTACATAATAAATGCAAGAGTGTACATATATAAGTACTAGACTAGTTAGTTTTATTAAAATGTTCTAGTAGTCATCTACTTGGGAGGATAGTTAATGTTTGTGCTGTTGGGGTGGCCTCATCACACCTGTCTATATTGACTACACAGTGTCCAGTAAATTGCAGGAATTTTATGGGGTATTAGCAACTAAAAGGCGTTGGTGAACTTCCAGCAGACCAGAGGCTCACTCATCTTGCATATGTAGCTCTGGTGCTGAAATCTGGTGGTCCCACCTCTCCGTGCTGGCGGGCAATAATAGTGGTCTCTGTCACAACGTACTGCACAGATACACTCGAGTAAAATCACCAACTGAATGGACACCGCCTTGTTGACAACTGAAACTCACAGCTCTGCAATCAAAGTATTGGCTATGTGTCAAAATTCTATTCTCTACCCACGTCTGGACACAACACGGACACAACAACCACATCATACAGACAGGTCAGATCTCTCTGACCAAACAGCACATTTACCATGGTGGTTTACATCAGATAGGTCCTCCCAGACTATAGATTCTGAAAAATATTTATTAGTTTCCTTCCCTAAAAGTGGATAGGTAATATGTTTCATTATTCTCAACACTTGATCTGTCTTTCCTAACCCTTGCTGGAGTTTATGTATATTGTTGGTCCCTAGACCCTGACTAGGGCGGGGGGTCTAGAGCAAATCCCTACTTGTTTGTAAGGCTAGATTATGATATGGCAGTATCAAATCACTCGAACATTAAACAATATTCAAAATATACAAAGAAATAATTTCAATCTTACCAGATTATGAATAAAGAACACAGAAATGCTAGCAAAACTCAGCTGAGCTGCTGGCTATAGTATGGCGTCCCTGAACTTATTTCACTTTCTTTCATTTGGAAATCACCACACTTTAAAATACTGTGTCTATCATAGAACAACTATTGAGGAATGGCCCCACTTGCGCGTCTGAGCGCCGATAAAATGATTGTCTGTGGCCAATCACTGCCTAGGTTTATTTCAAATTCAAATTTCCTACCCTAAAGTCATTTCAGTCATGCTTCAGTCAAGTATGGATGTTTATCTGTTAGTCTGTCCGTCTCTACTTGTTTTTTTTCAAAAACGTACTTGATTTTTTGAACCAACCTTTCTCTCCCCTCCAAAATTTTGTCGTTAAAAGTTATATTTAGACACAGCTCCCACCAATGTCCCTTCGCTTCCCTACTAAGTAGATTTGAACACCTGCGTCTCGAGGTCGTGTTTTTTTGTGCAAATAGCGACACTTTTTATTCCATACAGTCTGTCGCTGATGTGAACAACACTGTCTTTTGTCATTATCTTCAATATTATCTATCCGTCTGTAAAATTAAGAACATATTAGTTCACTGCTCAGAATGGGCCATCCGGCCAGCTAATTTTTTATATTCCTAACATTAATATTACGAAAAAGTTACTTTTTAATTTTTGTAATATTCCAAACATCTGCGTTCTGCCGCTGAATTCAAATCAAAGGCTTGGTATCGCAAAAGCGACCAATAAATGACTGTGGCGTAACATATCCAAGGTCCCTTCTGTCGAGTTCCTTACTTCATGTCAACTTGGGAAACGTGACTTTTCTCCGTTTCCCCCCCAATTGCGTCTCCTTAGCCTTTCTAGTCTCACGCAATCTTTCCAGTCATATTTTTTCCTTTTTATCCGCCGTTCCCCTCCTGTCTAGCAAGTCAATTTTTATGGAGGGTGATGACCCGCGGTCTGGGCGATCATGTACTATCAGCAGCCTACGCATTATGTTTTTATCCTTACATGTTATCTTTGGAGGTATTTTACCGTTGTATCTCTGTCAATTTCACTACACATCTCCCCACTTGAAAACATGCCTATGGCAAGTTCCAAAACCAGCGATACACATAGGTAAAATTACTCCTCACGTCTGCCACTACTCTAATTTTGATCACAGGGGTGCCGACTGAGGAAATCTGCACCGACATTCAATTTGCCTGGGATATATTGGATACTGAACTGATAAGGTTGAAGCAATAAAGACCACCTCAGCAATCTTGCGTTTTCATGCTTAGCCTGAGATAAGAATACGAGAGGCTGATGGTCCGTCTCCACCACAAAAGTCCTACCATACAGATAGATTTGAAACTTCTTTATTGCCCAGATTAACGCTAAACATTCTTTTTCGCTTGTGGAGTATCCTTGTTCCGCCTTATTCAATTTACGGCTTGCATAAGCGACTGGTTTCAGTTCCCCATCAGGTGAAGATGATCTTTGCAACAAAGCCCCTCCTAGTCCTACATTACTTGCATCGGTTCTTAAGACAAAGTCCTGTGTCAAATCAGGCAGTTTGAGAATAGGCTTGCTAGTGAGTTTTTCCTTTAACTCTTGGAACGCTAGTTCACATTGTGCAGTCCAAATAATTTTATCTGGAAGTCCCTTGCGAGTCAGATCAGTCAGAGGAGCACAAATAGCGTTAAAATTCTTGATGTATTTCTGATAAAATCCGCATAACGACACAAATGATCGCACGTCCTTTTTTGTTTGCGGCCTAGGTGCTCTCTGCAGTTTTTCCAAGTTCTTAGGATCAGGGGTCATATTACCCTGATATACAGTGTGTCCCAAGAATTCCAACTCTTTGCATCCAATACAACATTTTGTTGGCCTAGCAGTTAAGTTCGCCTCCCGAAGTCTATCAAACAACATCTCCAGAGCTTCAATGTGTTCTTCAAATGTCTCTGTGGCGACGAGAATATCATCCATGAAATTCGTGATACATGGGTTATTCAGGGGATCCAACAATTTGCGCATCATCCTTGAAAACACACTCGGAGCATTTTTCAGTCCGAATGGTAGCATATTGAATTCATAATGTCCATCCGAAGTGCTAAAAGCCAAATAAGGTCTCACTTCAGGCTTCACTGGGATCTGGTAATAGCCTTTACTAAGATCCACCTTTGAAAAGTATTTTGCCTTGTTCAGTCTGGCAAATAACTGTTTTGTGTCTGGTAATGGATCCACTTGTCCTTCTGTGACAGCATTCAGTTTCCTGTAATCTATGCACAGTCTGTGTTCCCCAGACGGTTTTCTCAACAAAACGACACTAGAACTAAAAGATGATTCACTGTGCGAAATAATCCCCTCCTTCAACAAATACTCTATTTCTTCCTTCAATGCCTTCTCCTTCGCGAACGGAATAGAATAGGCTCTCATACAGATTGGGTTTGAGTCTACCAGTTTCATGTCATACTGTAGCAAATTTGTATGGCCTGGTTTATCTGTTAATACATCTGTATGTTCCTCCAGAACTTGTTGAACTCTCTCCCTCTGGTTTTTAGTCAGGTGCTTACTGACTTTTACCTGTGCTGCGGTTTCACAAGGATGTAATGGGTATTCATGTGAGGTGAGTGGTTCCTTTTGCATCTGGGTTGCAATAGCCAGGGTCAATAAGGGGGTGCTTTCCTGGAGTGGTCTGTCCAGATACTTCTTTAACAGGTTTACATGATAAACTTTCTCCTTCCCCTTTTTGTCAATTTTATAGTTTGTTCTAGACACCTTCTCTAGAACCGTATATGGACCTTGCCAACCAATTTGTAATTTATTCTGGCTTCCGGGTAGTAGAAGCAGCACCTTCTCTCCGACTGCCAGTTCCCTGTCCTTTGCCTTCCTATTAAAATATGCTGCATGTTTCTTCCTGGCTTGCTTCAAATTATCATTTGCCAGTTTCCATCCAGCTTTCAAACGAGTGGTCAGTTCGTTCACGTATTGATACGATGAGGTAACAGTCTCTTCCGCCTTCTCATCTGTCCAGGTCCTTAATAGAGTTACATCTGGATCTTTAATTTATCATACTTATTTTTCATGGAACCCATCGGGTCCCGTCCATTAGAAGCTCTATAATGAGGACTTTTCTTCCTAGAATCATCACTCACAAATCGACCACTACCAATTTTTCTCTGGGGTTTGTCTCCCCACTTAAGATTGTTTATGAGAGATCTTCGCTCTCTTGTCTGTTCTTCCAGTTTATATAAGTCTGACCGAGGGATTGTCATCTTATCCTGGGTAAAATTTCTTCTTTGTACTCTTCGCATAGTGGCCATGTTAATCCATTCAAGTGAAGACTGGGTGTGAAAAGGGGGCTCCCATTCCACTTTGTTTACCCGAGTATAATTAGTTTTTCTTTCAGGCCTAAAGTTGCCCCGTGGCGTTTCTAGGTCCTGCACATATTTTCCCTTTGTGGGTGTTCCCTCATGAAATACGCCACATGCTTCTACAAAGTTTTCAACATCGACATTTACGTCGGGCCAATAGTATTTTCGAGCAATCTTTTGGCAGATGGTACCGACTTTCTCATGGTCACCATCTGTTCCAACATGTAAGCTCCTTATTAAGTTTGCCCTATATATCTTGGGAAGAACTAACTGTCCGTGACCAGAGGATCTAGTTCCTGTCTTCCTATATAAGAGTTTGTTCTTCATGAAATATTCCCCCTTGCTCGGAGGTGTGTGGCATTTGGGCAATTTTTTAAAACAGGGCTTGAGTGTCCTATCCTCAGCCTGCGCCTTCCTCATCTCCTCTGGATGAGCATTTATAGGTTCACCTTCTTCCTCCTTCTTCTGTGACCTGGTCTGCACTGTCGCCATGATCACAGGTTTCTCGGGATTCCCCAAGAAGACGTATCTACACCCCAATATCAGAGGGTAGATTGGTTCATCTATCACTGCTGCTCTGATTTCTCCCTCCACATAGCGAGTTTTCACCGTTATCCTTGCGATGGGAAGTGTCATGAGTGGTATGTCCTTAGTCACCCCTTGTATTTCCACTGTTTCTGTGGTATACTGACTTGGGTCCACTAGGCTAGACTTCACAACTGAATCATAATCCAAACCTGTATCATAAAGGCACCTTATGGTGACCCCATTACAAATAACATCCTCACAAACTGGGGGGTGATAAGGTTCCTGTTGTCCATTAGGATTAACCTTTAATCTTCGCGTCCCCGACTTCATTGCAGCAATGTTTGAAGGTTTCCTTCTACAAAATTCGGTGTTATGGTTATCTTTCTTGCACCATTTACACCATCTTTTTCCTTGGTTCAACGGTTTTCTTTCATTGAACTTTTGGTCATTGAACTGTGAGTTTCTGTCGCGATAGTCATTTCTTGGCCGCTCAAAGTTTGTCCTACCTTTATTTCCCTGCTCTCTATTATCAAATTTATTAAATTGCTGTGGAGCTTTAAAATTGTCTATGTGCTTCTTTTTAGCACCACTTACCTCTGCCTGAGCTGCCTGATACCTCTCAGCAACATTTAAAATTTCCCCCAACTTCTCTGCACCTTGTTCCATGAGAAATTTTCTCATGTCTGGAGCCATGGACTCTCTCAATTGCTCAATCATGATCATTTCTTTAAGATCTTGGGTCTTCCCCAGAGCCGTCCATTTCTCCAAATAGGTTTCTAGTCTAGCAGAGAATTGGTGGTATGTCTCCCCAGACAACAGTTTGGCATTTCTAAATTTCTTACGATAAAATTCACCATTCTTCTCGTACCTTAATAACAAAGCCTGCTTTAACATGTCATAATTGTCTTGGTCTTCCCTGTTCATTTTGGCAAATACTTCATAAGAAGTACCTCTCAATCCCTGTGATAGCTTTAAACTCCACCTCTCTCTCTCTAACCCATATGTAGTAGCTAATAACTCAAAACGTCCTAGGTACCCCTCTATGTCATCGTCTTTTTCAACAAAATGGTCTAAATGAAACCCCATAGCTGAGTTTGAGGCTCCCAGACTGGGCGTAGCATCTGAGGCAAAAGGGCTGGCACCATTTTCAGGAGCCGGGCCTTGTAATTCCAGCTCCCTTAGTCATAATTCGTGCTCCCTTTGCAACCTTCTATCTTCTGCCTCCCTTTGCTGTCGTTTTTCTTCTGCCTCCCTTTGCTGTCGTTTTTCTTCTGCCTCAATCTGCAGCCTCTTAATTTCTCTATCAGCCTCAATTTGTAACCTCTTCTCTTCAGCTACCTTTCTATCTTCCCTTTCAATATATTTATCACATTCAGCCGTTACATATTGAATTAAAATCTGACCATCCATTCCCATCTCCTTTGCGGTCAGCACAGCAGCTGATCGGAATTTTGCTAGCTCCGCCATACTTTTCAGACAATATAATAATATACAAGCTAAATCTCTAACCAGTAAATACACTAAGTACTTCTTATGACTATAGTCTAACTAATTCTAACTAACCAGTTAACTAATTAATTATCACTGGCTGTGAAGATTCACCAACTTTTATCTGCAGGGACACTTTTAATTTTAAAGGGAATTTCACAATTTTTTTTTTTTTTTTTTAATTTTATTTCTCCAACCAGGAGATCCTAATATTACTGTTGGGCTAATTATCCCTGGACAAGACCCCAATGTATGTAGTGGGTTTGATGGTATTGTATGATGGTGATATTACTAAATGTAATGTATGAGGCCAGCTGTGAAGGCTCCTGAGATAAAATGTAGTTGTGAATTGTCAGAAGGCCTTTCTTGCTACCACTACGACCTCACACTCAATTTTTTTTCTTAATGAATGTAGCTATGTAAAATGTCTAGGGTAATGATATGTAATGTGGTGTGATAGTTATGGATACACCCACAGATATTTAAGCAGACTAATAATATTTAACAAATATTATAATACACTGAACTAACTCAAGAGTGTAAAATTTTTGATAGAATTATATTACATTTATTTGTTCTGGATCAAGTTTTATGTTGACCAGAACTTTTTTTTTTTTAAAAAAAAAGGATTTAAAAATTATGAAAGAAATGCATGGAATGTTACATAATAAATGCAAGAGTGTACATATATAAGTACTAGACTAGTTAGTTTTATTAAAATGTTCTAGTAGTCATCTACTTGGGAGGATAGTTAATGTTTGTGCTGTTGGGGTGGCCTCATCACACCTGTCTATATTGACTACACAGTGTCCAGTAAATTGCAGGAATTTTATGGGGTATTAGCAACTAAAAGGCGTTGGTGAACTTCCAGCAGACCAGAGGCTCACTCATCTTGCATATGTAGCTCTGGTGCTGAAATCTGGTGGTCCCACCTCTCCGTGCTGGCGGGCAATAATAGTGGTCTCTGTCACAACGTACTGCACAGATACACTCGAGTAAAATCACCAACTGAATGGACACCGCCTTGTTGACAACTGAAACTCACAGCTCTGCAATCAAAGTATTGGCTATGTGTCAAAATTCTATTCTCTACCCACGTCTGGACACAACACGGACACAACAACCACATCATACAGACAGGTCAGATCTCTCTGACCAAACAGCACATTTACCATGGTGGTTTACATCAGATAGGTCCTCCCAGACTATAGATTCTGAAAAATATTTATTAGTTTCCTTCCCTAAAAGTGGATAGGTAATATGTTTCATTATTCTCAACACTTGATCTGTCTTTCCTAACCCTTGCTGGAGTTTATGTATATTGTTGGTCCCTAGACCCTGACTAGGGCGGGGGGTCTAGAGCAAATCCCTACTTGTTTGTAAGGCTAGATTATGATATGGCAGTATCAAATCACTCGAACATTAAACAATATTCAAAATATACAAAGAAATAATTTCAATCTTACCAGATTATGAATAAAGAACACAGAAATGCTAGCAAAACTCAGCTGAGCTGCTGGCTATAGTATGGCGTCCCTGAACTTATTTCACTTTCTTTCATTTGGAAATCACCACACTTTAAAATACTGTGTCTATCATAGAACAACTATTGAGGAATGGCCCCACTTGCGCGTCTGAGCGCCGATAAAATGATTGTCTGTGGCCAATCACTGCCTAGGTTTATTTCAAATTCAAATTTCCTACCCTAAAGTCATTTCAGTCATGCTTCAGTCAAGTATGGATGTTTATCTGTTAGTCTGTCCGTCTCTACTTGTTTTTTTTTCAAAAACGTACTTGATTTTTGAACCAACCTTTCTCTCCCCTCCAAAATTTTGTCGTTAAAAGTTATATTTAGACACAGCTCCCACCAATGTCCCTTCGCTTCCCTACTAAGTAGATTTGAACACCTGCGTCTCGAGGTCGTGTTTTTTTGTGCAAATAGCGACACTTTTTATTCCATACAGTCTGTCGCTGATGTGAACAACACTGTCTTTTGTCATTATCTTCAATATTATCTATCCGTCTGTAAAATTAAGAACATATTAGTTCACTGCTCAGAATGGGCCATCCGGCCAGCTAATTTTTATATTCCTAACATTAATATTACGAAAAAGTTACTTTTTAATTTTTGTAATATTCCAAACATCTGCGTTCTGCCGCTGAATTCAAATCAAAGGCTTGGTATCGCAAAAGCGACCAATAAATGACTGTGGCGTAACATATCCAAGGTCCCTTCTGTCGAGTTCCTTACTTCATGTCAACTTGGGAAACGTGACTTTTCTCCGTTTCCCCCCCAATTGCGTCTCCTTAGCCTTTCTAGTCTCACGCAATCTTTCCAGTCATATTTTCTCCTTTTTATCCGCCGTTCCCCTCCTGTCTAGCAAGTCAATTTTTATGGAGGGTGATGACCCGCGGTCTGGGCGATCATGTACTATCAGCAGCCTACGCATTATGTTTTTATCCTTACATGTTATCTTTGGAGGTATTTTACCGTTGTATCTCTGTCAATTTCACTACACAGACAAAGCTGAAGGTGTACAGAGCTGCGGTGCTTCCAGTGCTGCTTTATGCATGTGAAACATGGACTGTTTACAGGCGCCATGTAAAGAAGCTAAACCACTTCCATACAGTCTGTCTCAGGAAGATAATGAACATCAAATGGCAAGACAAGATCCCAGATACCGCCGTTCTTGACAGAGCTGGAATCCCTAGTATCGATACTATACTGATGCAGTCACAGCTTCGCTGGGCAGGTCATGTAGTCCGCATGCCAGACCATCGACTGCCAAAGATACTCTTTTATGGTGAGATGCAGAAGGGTAAACGCTCCCATGGTGGCCAAAAGAAGCGCTTCAAAGACACGCTTAAGACTTCATTAAAAACCTTTGACATAAGCCCTGACACATGGGAAGCTGCTGTGCAAGCCGAACTGCCTGGCGCACATCTCTTCGTAAAGGTGCAGCGGCATGCGAATCATCCAGAAGAGCAGCAGCGGAACAGCGGAGACAAGCTAGAAAGGACCGTGTAATAAAACCTTCACATGATGCAAACATTCCCTGCCCACACTGTCCGAGATCTTTCCATGCCCGCATCGGGCTCATCAGTCACCTTCGTACTCATAGACTATCCTAACATATTCCTAATAATTGGATGAACAGAGTGGTCTTCATCACCCGTGATGGACGAACAACAACACAATTCAAGTTCATTTACTAGCTCACAATCTTGATATCAACGTCCCTGGCAGGTAACGTAATAGGAGTTGAATATGGTCCTCTGTGAATCATCATATATAATGTTGCATTCTATAATCAGTCTGTATTTCAATAGTTTTACTTTGAGTCTTTAATACTTTTATTTTCTTTATTCTAGTTCTTTTTAGTATTACTGGATCATCTGAACAGTGGATCTATGTGTCCACTTAACTTAATTGTAGTCTGAGACACCTTCAACATATGTTATGTCATGCTTATAAGTAATTAATGTTAATATGAGTGTGCTATATTATTATTTTACTTTACAACGTTGAATTCCTTGAATTTGATATGTAAAATGCATATGAGAATAAATGAATTCAGTATGAAAGGTGAGAGAAAGGAAGGGCAGAATGTCAGACGGGCCTGCGTGCCCAATTCTCAACCCTTTGAAAATAAAGTTCGTTCGTTCGTTCGTTCGTTCGTTCAATCCTGGCTGGGTTCGCACAGAATATGAACTCCAGGCTGGGATATGTAGCTTTCGTTCCAGTTTTAGGAGGAACAGTTCCCCACCATGATTCCTCTCAAGTGGATGTCTCATGAACTTGCAATATTACCAGGACAAAACCTGGAATGAAAAGACATTTGCAAAACTTGTAGGGTCCCTTAGTTTTCCCCTACATACAGACAACATACGTACACACATTAAATCAGTCACAGCACAGTTTCCTCAATACCTCACAGCCAGTTCAATTTGATTACTCATTTCCTTAATACATAGTATGTTAGATCCATTCGTCCATGATTGTCTTCCATACAATAATCAGGTTAAGTACAAAATAGTAAGTAACATCTTGATTACATCATATTAATATGTCCTGGCATCCTATCTTATGTTCTTGAACAGTGTGTCGTTCCAGAAGGAAATACTCATTCATATACCCTAATAGACTTACAGTCGCACTTGTGCCACAATTTGCAAACATCCTACCCTGTCTCCATTTCTGGTCTGTCATCTATAAAACTACACACGTTTGTAAGGAAATCCGTTACACATTTGGCCTATTTTTTCCTTCTAACACATCAGCGAACACATAAGTGGATAACTACAGGCAAACAACATGAATATATACAAATATTTTTATATATCGCTTAGGTGAAAAAAAAGAAACCCGTTACACGCCCATTGAGGCATATTGGGAATATGGCGTTAGGCCCATATTATCTGGACCGTCGGCACACTAGGGGTGAAGTGATCGGCATAACGCCGGCCGCCTTAACCTTCCCAAAGTTGCTCTGGTACCCATTTGGGGCTGGCTCGACCCAGGAGCCGTTTGTGGCCTAAAAAATTCCCACCTCATCTGGGGATCGAACCATAGACCACAGCGCAAGGAAGCCAGTGCACTAACCACTATGCTACCGCGGCTCCCTATATATCGCTTACCCTCAGGTAAAATACATAAGCTGATCATCATCTCATCTCAGCCCGTAACCCGTCATGGGTCGTAGGGGTGCCATGGTGGAAGCATCAGCAGACAGGGTCCTCCACTGCTCTCTATCCTCAGCAATGCGTACAAGTGTGGAAAAACCGTGTCCTGCCCATTCTTTGCTGTTATCAGCCCAGGATTTTCTCTGCCTTCCTCTTCTCCGTTTACCTTCGACTGTTCCCTGAAGGATCGTTTTCGAAAGGGAGTCATGACGAGTTACATGCCCAAACCAGGCAAGCTTTCGACGTTTCACTGTTGACAAAAGTGGTTCTTGGTGGCCTGCATAGGTGTTTATCTTCTCTCTAACATAGACATTTGTTTTGTGCTCTTTATAGCAAATGCGCAAAATTCTTCTATAACATTTATGCTCGAAAGCCTGAATCCTTCGCTCCGTATCTGCAGTGAGTGTCCAGCTCTCACACCCATACAAGAGAATAGATAATACAAGTGATTTGTATAATTTGATCTTCACAGGAAAACTGATGTTACTTTTCCAGATCACATTCAACCTTGTCATGGCAGCTGAGGCCATCTCAAGTCTTGTCTTGATTTCTTTAATTGATCTTCCATCACTGCATATAGTGGACCCGAGATATTTAAAGGTGTTAACTTCTTCTAACGTTTGCCCATTTAACGTAATGTTGGTCGGAACATGTTTCTTATGGCTATTCACCAATATCTTGCTTTTTTCTATATTAATTTCCATCCCATACGTTCTTGTTACTTTCTCCAGTCTAGAGGTAAGGTCTTGAAGTTCTGATTCTGATCCAGCTATCAGATCAATATCATCAGCAAAACGTAGGTTGCACAGAGGTCGGCCTCCAATCGATATGGTTGATTTATAATCGTAGAGAGCCTCTTGCATAATATGTTCTAGATAAATATTAAAGAGCACTGGATTACTTGCCATAAGCCTTCATGCCAGACTCGATCGAAGGCTTTTGTGAAATCGATGAAGTTATGGTATAAATCGTGTTGATGTTGGAGATGTTTTTCGATAAGTAATCTAACATTGAAGATTTGTTCTGAGGTACTTCTTTTTGGTCTAAAGCCAGCCTGTTCCTCTGACAAGATTTCTTCTGATTTCTGTTTTATTCTGTTCAAAAGTATCCTTAACATCACCTTACTTGGATGACTAATAAGGCTAATGGTTCTGTAGTTCTTGCACATTTTTAGATTTCCTTTCTTTGGAAGCGGTATTACTAATGACTGCGTCCATTCTTTTGGCCATTTTTTTGTACTCCACATAAGCTGATACTGGCTTTCAATGGTTTCTCTAGGTCTGCTTTAGGTACAGGCGGCAAAATATTTGACAGTTTATATTTGCGCTCTCTCTAGTATCGCTCATGATTTAAAATTGTTAGTGGCAAGAATCCGCCCAAGTTCAAGGCCTTATATAACGCCGTGTTCGACCAATCGAGACACAGTCAAAACTGGCGTTAAGAATTTTCACTCTGCTCGTTTTTCAGCCCTACCGTATAATGTGCCTAAGTTTAAATATTTATTATTTTACTTATTTTTGGGCCGATTTCAATTATTAAAAGCTCTAATAAAACTAGGAATTGATCTCTATCGTTCTAGCTAATAATATTTTAGTTAGCCCATTGCATTTAGATCTGTGCATGCTTTAACTAACTAAATTGGGGATTACCCTGAAGTAAAATTATCATTAAAACTGATTTTTCTCGTACAATAAAATATTATTATGAGGAAGTCTTTACACTAACCTCTTAAGTAATATCCCCGCTATAATTTTGGCTATTCCTTTCTGTTTACATACCTTTAGTTTTTAATAAATAAAATATCTTCGTTCTGTCAAATACACAAAATAGGCCCTATTATCAAGCAAAAAAAGGTGTCCTATACATAAGAGAAAACGGAGCGATTCTATTAGTTGTTATAATTGTACTGTTTATCTTCAATATTTTTGAGCGGCAAATTTGACGTGTTGTAATACAGACCAAAATACGACATACTTTTACGTAAATCCTGGAATCTCATCTATGCTGTCGTTTGTGAAAGGTGAGCATTGTTTGTACTGGAGACACAATCAGGCGTCTGCCTGGCAGGTTTTGAGAACATTTGATAGAGATTTCTCATCATGCTAAAAAAAACTTGTAAGTTTATAAACTAATAAAACGGTATTGAATCAGTTTTACAAATAACAGTTCACATGAGACAAGGGACGTTTCGGGTTTTACCCTTCGTCAGCCACAAACAGGTGACAGACAAAAATTACATATAGGTACTGCAAAACTATACGATGAATAACAATACAAGAAAACCGTAAAATCTAAAAGAAATACTGAAACAAGAAAGTAAATAATCCAACGAAACGAAAAAAAGAAGAATAAACAAAACTGTGGAACTAGTTAAAGTTAGCTTAGCTCGATGCAAAGAATCCGTGGAAGAAAGCGGTAGTCTCTTGTCACAGAATAAGCTACCAAAGGTGTATCACGAAATAACTCTTTGGTATCAGGATCAGAGTTAAGAATAGGCAGATGTCGAAACAGAATTCTCTTTACCGCCAGGCAGTGAGGATGGAAAGTTAGAACCAGTTTGAGTCTGTCAGATTGGACAGAAGGTTTAGTAGTGAGTGCCGTCTGACGAGTGACGCGTGTGATACGATTAAGGGCATCAGATAACACATGTTCTGGATAAAGACGTCGGCGAAAGAACTCAAGCATCTCTTGAGCTCGCTGATGAAAATCATCGTCATCGTGACATAACCGACGCAAGCGAAGAAGTTGAGAAAAGGGAATGGAATTTTTACAGCTAAGAGGATGCGATGAAGTATAAAGAAGGAAACCATGAGCGTCAGTAGCCTTATAATAGACAGACGTTTTAAGACCAATAGGGCTAATAGTCACAGTGATGTCAAGGAAGTTCACTGAGGTCGTAGAAATTTCAGAAGTTAATTTGATGGCAGGATTGAAATTACCAACATAGTCGATAAATCGACGGAGGTCTACCTCAGACATGTCAGTAATGCCAATACCATCATCAATGTAGCGGCGGTAAAACTCGGGTATTGGCCCCATCATAATTTTGAAAGACCAAATATTCAAAGTGGCCCATAAAAAGGCAAGCGTAACTAGGGCCCATCTTAGTACCCATAGCAACGCCACTGATTTGGTTGAAGAATTGGCCATTAAACTCAAAAGAGTTGAGATTAAGAACCAACTCAGCAAGGCGAAGAAGCGGACCTGTACTTATAGTAAGATCTGTACGCTGGTCGAGAAAAAATTGGAGTGCCTTAAGACCATCAGCATGTGGAATAGAAGTATAAAGGGAACAAACATCTAGAAGGAAAAGACGGTAAGTACGATCAGGCGTGAATCTGATAGAATCAAAGGTAGTGATAGCATGAGTAGTGTCTTTCAAATAAGAAGACAGATTGGCGACCAAAGGCTGGAAAATACTATCAAGGAATTCAGAAATACGTTCAGTGGGACAAGAGCAGGCTGAAACAATAGGCCTACCAGGGTTAGCAATTTTATGCACCTTAGGAAGCATGTAGAAGGAAGGCTTACCAAGACTACTATCAAAAATATGGAGAGATAAAGCACCAGAAGGGAGATGATCATCATGGACAAGGCCCCGGATAGGCTCATAAACAGTAAGATTATTCCGGACTGTAGCATCACCAGAACAAGGTGAGTAAAAGGTGGTGTTACCTAGCTGTGTAACTCCTTCGTGAATGTATAAGTCCTTACGCCAAACAACCACAGCACCACCTTTGTCTGCCGGCTTGATAACAATATCATCACGGTTTTTAAGGCGTGACAATGCCTGCCATTCAGAAGACGTGAGGTTAGATCGACGGAGACGGCGTAGATTGAGCTGGTCAATGTCATGTAAAGTATTGGCAATATATAAATCCAGAGCACGAAAAGCTCCTGGAGCTGGAGTCCAGTCTAGTTTACGTTTGCCGAAACGACGAAAGATATCATCAGTATCGGAAACCCTGGTAGAATCATTACCATTACGATGGTAATATTTGAGACGCATGCGGCGATGGAAGCTGTGAACATCCTGAAGCAGAGAATATTTGTCAAAATTAGAACGAAGAGGAACAAACTTAAGACCTTTGCTCAGGACAGACAATTCATCAGGAGACAGATGCAAATCTGGAGGAATGCAAATAACTTTAGCTTGGGTAGAAGACTGAATAGAGGACCCTAAAGGAGGTTGCGGACGGAGGCGGCGCAATTTCTCTTTTTTATGCGTGCACAAACGAGTATACAGCTCCCTATTCGTGTCATGGATTATAGTGCGAATAAGAGGGAACGCTGCCGGGCACAAAGAAGTCAGTAGACGTAGCTGTTGTGTAAGGTTGGATTTCGAAAGTTCAAACTCAGTAAGATGGCGTTTATGTATAGCAATGACGCACCTCATACGTTGGAAGGAACATTTCTTCTCAACTTGTTGTAAGCGATGCTGGTCGGCAAGATAAGGAAGTCCCGCCGATAGATGGAAGCTAGAACCAGTTTGAGTCTGTCAGATTGGACAGAAGGTTTAGTAGTGAGTGCCGTCTGACGAGTGACGCGTGTGATACGATTAAGGGCATCAGATAACACATGTTCTGGATAAAGACGTCGGCGAAAGAACTCAAGCATCTCTTGAGCTCGCTGATGAAAATCATCGTCATCGTGACATAACCGACGCAAGAGAAGAAGTTGAGAAAAGGGAATGGAATTTTTACAGCTAAGAGATGTGGCATGACCTATATTGTTGAAACTGGTAGGCGTTTGGCAGACAGGTTTCGTGAGCACTTGAATGACATCTATCAGGACAAACATTTACCGGTGGCCCTTCATTTCAATAGACCGGACCATTCAGGTAATTCCGATATACATGTCACTGCCCTGCGTTCATGTGCCGGTAATGACAAGACTCGCTTTTCGTTGGAGAATCGCCTTATTTTTAAAATGGGCGTTCTAGCTCCCGGCGGTTTAAATATACAACATCATTTTGAATAAATTCTGGTAGCTTTTCTCTTTTTCATTCTTTATTCGTTGTCTTTATGATCTATCTTCTTGTGTTTTTGCTTTGGTTCGTTTCGTATCTTTTTATATCTCTTGTTTTGTCGCTATCGCACGTCACTTCCTTGCGAATTCTGTGACAAGAGACTACCGCTTTCTTCCACGGATTCTTTGCATCGAGCTAAGCTAACTTTAACTAGTTCTACAGTTTTGTTTATTCTTCTTTTTTTCGTTTCGTTGGATTATTTACTTTCTTGTTTCAGTATTTCTTTTAGATTTTACGGTTTTCTTGTATTGTTATTCATCGTATAGTTTTGTAGTACCTATATGTAATTTTTGTCTGTCACCTGTTTGTGGCTGACGAAGGGTAAAACCCGAAACGTCCCTTGTCTCATGTGAACTGTTATTTGTAAAACTGATTCAATACCGTTTTATTAGTTTATAAACTTATATTCCTTACCAGTTTTACTGCAGCCCCTTAATTTATTTACTTATACTATAAAAAAACTTGTAGTTGTTCACTTTGATTGTTATGAACATTCAAATAAAATGTTAACCGCAATCCGTTGATGTCATGCTAACAACATAATTCTCATTTCTTTGGAGAAATGAGAATTTCTTTCTTTTTTTTAAGTGGGTTGTCTTTTTGCTTCCTTATGGGTAGAATATGCAATACTATTTTAGTAAATTTCAGCTGTTCTTTGGCTTTTTAGTTTTTTATTGACTTTTAATTGATCATACTTGCTGAAAGAAAAGTTATATTAGTGACTTAATTAAAGTCTTTAAATTTCTGGGTTGTTCAAGGGTCCTATATACGTAGTTCTGTAGGTTTCATGAGAATGACCTCAGTCAATGAAGCATTTTTTTGTACTTCTATTCCATATTCTGATAGGCTCAAGGCACTCAAATTTTTTCTTGACCAACGTTCTGATCTTAATATTAGTACAGGTTCTCTTCTTCGCCTTGCTGATTTGGTTCTTAATCTTAACTCTTTTGAATTTAATGGTCAGTTCTTTAACCAAATCAGTGGCGTTGCTATGGGTACCAAAATGGACCCTAGTTACGCTTGCATGTTTACGGACCACTTTGAGTATTTGGTCTTTCAAAGTTACGATGGACCGATAACTGAGTTTTCATCATCATCATCATAACCCTCCACTCCCAAAGGAGCATAGGCCTTCAACAAACACATGCCAAGTCCTCCTGTCACGTGCCATCATCGCAAGTTCTTTCCACGTTCTCCTCATCATTTTCACCTCTGTTTCCAGCTCTCTTCTCCATGTGCTTCTTGGTCTACCTCTGCCTCTCTTGCCCTGGGGGTTCCAGAACAAGGACTGCCTTGTAATGCTATCAGCAGGTTTCCTCAATGTGTGTCCTATCCATCTTCTTCTCATATCTTGTTCCACTGGCACTTGTCTGGTTCTTGTCATCAGTTCCACGTTGGTAACCGTGTCATACCATTTTAATCCCTCTATTCTACGCAAGCACCCATTTATGAAAGTCTGTAGCTTTTTGGTTGTTGTCTTTGTTGTTCTCCATGTTTCAGAGCCATATATTAGTACTGACTTCACATTTGAGTTGAAGATTCTTATTTTCGTGTTGGATCCGATTTCTCTAGATCTCCATATATTTCCCAATGCAAAGAAAGCTCCTTTTGCTTTTTGTATTCTTATTTTGATATCGCTGTCTGTCCCTCCAACTTTGTCTATATTGTTGCCAAGATATGTGTACGATTCTACATCTTGTAGTGGTGTTTCTTCAAGTTCAACCCTGTTATCATTACCTGCATTTATTCTCATTATTTTTGTCTTTGCCCTGTGTATTTTCAGACCCAATTGCTGTGACCTCTCATCGAGTGTTTTCAATGTGTCCTGCATCTGATTACGGTTATGGGACAGAAGAGCCAAGTCATCAGCAAAATCCAGATCATCTAACTGCTTAGTCAAAGTCCACTGGATTCTATTTCTGTTGTGTGTTGTCGATGTTCTCATAACCCAATCTATTGCTAGTAAGAAAAGAAATGGAGACAAGAGGCATCCTTGTCACACTAGCGTTCTTATCCCCAACGTTTCTGTAAGCTGTCCTTCATGAAGAACTCTGCATGTCATGTCTTCATATGTTTTGTTTATTAAATTAATGATTTCCAGGGGAAGGGGAACTCCATAATGCCTTATCATTTACAAAGTGATTCTCTGTCTACACTGACAATTGCCTTTTCGTAGTCCACAAATCCAATGTATCGTGGTGAATTCCATTCCAGACTTTGTTCAACTATTATTCTCAAAGGGGCTATCTGGTCTGTACTGGGTCTGTTTTGTCGAAAACCTGCTTGTTCATCTCTCAGTTTCTTGTCTATGGACTTCTTTTAATCTCTCAAGGATTATCATGTTAATACTTTTCCTGGCACTGATAGTAACATTATTCCTTTATAATGTGTGCACTCTTGTAAATTTCCCTTCTTAGGCAACTTAACCAGATATCCTTCCTTCCATTCTGCTGGTATCTCTTCCTTTTCCCAGACTTTACCAAGAAATTTATATAACATCTCTGTAGCCGTGTCGATATCTGCTTTGATGGTCTCTGCTGGAATGCCATCTGGTCCAGCCGCTTTTCCATCTCTTAGAAGCTTTATGACTTTCTTTATTTCTTCCTTCGTTGGTCTTTCACAGTTAATTTGTAGCTCTTCTTCTGATGGCTGGATGTCTGGGGGGATTTTGTGGAGCTGGTCTATTGAGAAGGTCCTCAAAATATTCCGTCCACCTCTTCATTTGCTCTTGTATATTGCTAAGCAGTTTTCCACTCTTGTCTCTTATAAGGCAACTTGTTTGCTTGTATTTCCCTGTTAGCTTCTTTGTGCTGTTCTCTCATATTTCCTTTGGCTGCAGCATCTTCTGCCTCTCTTGCCAACTCCTCAATATACTTCCTCTTGTCTCTTTTGATACTTCTTTTTACTTCTTTGTTTGCTTCTGTGACACTTCTTGGGCCTTGGCTTTGGAACTTCTGGTTTTGCTTGTGTTTAAATCTGCTTTCTTATTTTTTCTGTCTTCTATCTTATTGGTGGTTTCTGTTGTTATCCATGCTTTTTGTTGTCGTTCCCTTTTCCCCGGTATCTCTTCACATGTCTTATTACATACAGTTTTGATTTGCTGCCAACAGTCTACTGTATTCACTATATCTTCCAGGTGGTGAAGCACTTCGAATTTGTTGGATACTGTGACCGTCTCTTATTTCTTGATTTCTTAGATGTCCTACATTAAATTGTTGTCTATAACTTTGCATTGTTGCATATCTCTTGAGTTTCAGTTTTACTTTGACTATCAGAAGGTGGTGATCTGATGCCACATCTGCTCCTCTATATACCTTTACATCCTGCAATGATGACCTAAACGTCTTGTTTATGCATATATGTGTTGAGTTCGTTTTATGGTTGAGTACAGTTTATACTGGTGAAGAGGTAGCTTCAAACGCGAATGGTTAAAATGAACGAATGTCAACAATATTCTTCCAACGAACTTCAACAAGTAGTGAACTGGGCAAGTACTGGCAGTACATAAGTCGGTGATAACTGTACATCGATTTTATTCAACATGACACAGACGGAGTGGACAAGACTAACATCGTCACAGGCGCAAAGATCATACATCAGCATAATGGTAATTACTTTTAAAGTTCCTGAAGATTCTCTACCATAAAGTCCTCTGACTCAAGTGACTAAGGATCACAAAACTGTTACCGTATAATATTCTTCTCATTCAAGTCCGTTGACCTTCTCTCAAGGACGTCTATCATGGTAACGTATTCATACTCCAGGATAAAATCTTCCATATCATACTTCACAATCCCATACGTTCTCCAAAACATAACGTTAGATAGCATATAGTTTCAAACAAAGTCATACACGATAATACGAACAGGTTAGAGATTCCAGTTGGCTAACCTCTCCCATTCTATGTCACGCTTCTGGCATTGTTGTAACAGCATATTAAAACATGTGCATAAGGTAATCAATAACTTCTTCCACTCGTAGGAATCCTTCTTCTACGATACAAATCATAAAGGCAAACGACTCTGTAGATCCATTCTAGGAATAACATATTCCCGCTAGACTAGTATTAGAGCGGCCTTATAATACAGCTTTAAATAAGAAGTGGGGCGATAACTTACGTGACATTGCTGCTATTGGTTTCGACCTGAAGACCAATACAGATCACTAGAATAAATGGCTTTCCATAAACATGCCATTGAATACAAATATAATATAACAATCATGGACATAAACAAGTTCCATGTTGCCCCCTCAAAAATGACGTCACAAACTACTCAACTAGGTTACCCGTGCGTCCCAAAGCAACACTCACTGCTTCGTGCACGTCAGTGCGCGAATCATTCGACCGCACAAATAATATAACTATATCAAGACTGGTGCGTACATTTGGCAGGACCGAAGACTACCCCCTTAGGTAATAAATGTACGTAACAGCTCCCTTATTACCTCCCCTTAAAAAAATTAATTATATTAATTTTTTTTCGAACTAATTACTCGAGAGAGGTGAGTCAAAAACTACAACAAGATATGAAATGCATAAAGTTATATCATATTAAGAAAAGAATATTAAATTGAAATCAATATAACTAAATGACAGTATGCATTAAAGCACACATCCACTATCGACCTACTTTGGAACGATGTGGTAATATACGAAGTAAAACAAGTTGAAAAATGAAAATGAAGAAACCATAAAAAAAAGATGATAATAAAATTCAACTAAGTTTAAAAAAAAAAAATTTGAAACATATGATTTCAAAATGAAAATGAACAGCAACACTGATGATAATCAATGATAAGAGAATCAATAGAACAGAAAATTTTAAAATACAACATGCAAAATGAAACAAAGCATAATTAAACACTTTAAGAAGCAACACACTTACTATTTTCTAACACTAGTAAGTTTGACTAGTTATCTAAAAGTGAGATATCATGTAGTGGGATACGTGAATACACGTATTGCGAGAAACTAATAAAGTTAGTAGATGTGTGATTTATAATCAATCAAATAGATTAAGTTGAATTAATCTAATTTATATATTCCTTAATTACTAACAAATAACTAGTTAACAATATATTCTAAATAATTACAATATCACTATCAATATGTCACTGTTCCGTTACAACTAGTTAGTAATCGACGAGATAATGTTCTCAATGTTCCATACACGATATAATATATTCTCTAACACGTTATGTAGTGTAATATGTTCCATAGGAATAACAAATGTATATTTGTCGCTCTTAACAATGTTGCCATATTAATAAAAAGTTACTGTAGTACCAATGTTCCCGTTCTAATAAAACGTTAATATAGTATCAATAACAATGTACAAAGTTATTCATGTTATCGGTGAGGATGTTCCAACATCTGGAAGTGGTTTAGTTTCGACACGTTCACTTGGGCATCTTGATAGACAGTCTGCGAACACATTCTGCACTCCAGGAATAGCTCGTATCTCAAAATGGAACGGTTGAAGCGCTATAGCGTAACGCGCTGACTTTGATGACTTAACGTTCCCTGTATTCAGTGCGGTAAGAGCTTTCTGGTCAGACTCCACCACAAAGTGTGAGCCGAGGAGGTAACGATCCAGTTTAGTGATTGACCAGACAAGAGCGAGGAGCTCTTTATCCAGAACGGAATATTTCATCTCGCTCGTTGTGAGCTTTCTGGATACGTACATAACCGGAAATAAGGTGCCTCCGTATTCCTGCATCAAAACTGCCGCAATAGCGTAGGAAGAAGCATCACTGCGAAGAACAAAGGTGAGATCTTTGTTAGGCAACCTTAAAAAAGGCTTATTTGAAAAAAATTGTTTTATATAGTCTAAAGCCGTTTGGTGATCCTGCGACCACTTTATTACATTAGATGTGCCTTTCTTCAGTAGAGAAGAAAAAGGTGCAGTTATAGTAGACAAATGAGGGATGAATTTAGAATAGAACTGTATTAGTCCTAAGAGCGACCTCACTTGTTTTTTTGTCTTAGGTGCTGAGATGTTTAAAATTTTAGAGACGTTACTGTCTTCTGTATACATGAAACCATGTCCTATGCGGTGACCCAGAAATGAGATGTCATGAAAACCGACAAAAGCCTTTGAAGGTTTCGCTGTTAAGTTATAATCCCGTAAGGTAGAAAGTAAAGATTTTAAACCCTGAATATGTTCATCCCAAGAGTCACTGAAAAGACAGATGTCATCTATATAAGTAATGACATCGGGACGATGAGACAATATGCGGCGCATCATGCGTACAAAGGTAGCTGGCGCATTCATTAACCCGAATGGCATAAAATTCCATTGAAAAAGACCCCCGTGGTGTCGAGAAAGCGGTGAATGGCTTTGCTTTAGGAGTGAGTGGCACTTGCCAATATCCCTTTGAAAGGTCAAATTTCGAAAGAAATGAATGTAGCATGAGATAATCTCTCCAATAAGTCATCTAAAAGAGGTAATGGTTCCGCATCGAATTTTGTAACTTTGTTTAATTTCCTGTAATCTACGCAAAGACGTATATTGTTGTCTTTCTTCCTAATGATTACCATGGAAGAAGAATATGGAGATGAAGATGGTTCAATTATATTTAATTGGAGCATCTCATCCAATTCCTTATCAACCTTATCACGAAAGTGTAAAGGAATAGGATATGGGCGAACTCGAATAGGCGTATCGTCAGTCAGAATAATGTCATGTTGGATGACTGACGTATGACCTGGGATGTCAGTGAGGACATCCTCATACGAGTGTAGAATATTAGAGACTTGCTGACGTTGATCAGCCGAAAGAGTAGATGAGATCGTAACATCATTCCATTTCTCAGTGGAATGGAGTGGTACAACTGGTATTGGTAGTTGTACATCATCGAAAGAAGATTCCTCTTCTTGGATGACTGACAAACTAGAATAGTGTTGAATAGGTGGTGTAGGATCGTCAGTTGCCTGAAACACTGACTGTAGATAATCAGGACGTGAGTAATACTCCTTCAACATGTTAATGTGGAAGGTTTTATGTTTACCATTAACATCAACGATGTAGTCGACATCGGATATTCTTGAGATGATCCTGAAAGGACCTCTCCAGGTAATTAAAAGACGATTGTTATGCGTAGGTAGTAAGACAAAAGCTTCATCACCAGGTATGAGCTGGCGAAGACGTCTATACTTGTTTGCAAATAGACGAGCTTTTTCTTTGGCTTGTTCAGATGATGCAGTAGCTAGTCTACAAGCATCTATGATTCTCTTTCTCAGAGAGATCACATACTCATAAGAGGATTGAGTTTCCTCTTCAATATTCTCATCAACCAATAAGTCGTGGATTAACGACATCGGACCGCGTGGTTGCATGCCAAAAACAAGCTGGAATGGAGAAAACCCCGTTGCTTGATTTTGTACTTCGCGATACGCAAAGAGACAAGCGGGTAGGACCCGATCCCAGTCTTGGGGATGGTCTTGAGTCATCTTACCCAACAACTGCTTGAGTGTCCTATTGAGACGCTCAATTAACCCATTTGACATCGGATGATAAATAGAACTAAGAGATCTGTCTATACCTAATGTCTTCATAACTTGAGACATGGATTCAGAAATGAACTGAACCCCATGATCCGACAAGATTTTCCGTGGAAAACCAATGCGTGAGAAGATTAACATCAATGCTTCTGCTACACTGGCAGATGAAGTGTTTTTGAGAGGGATGGCCTCAGGCCAACGAGTGCACATATCAATGCACGTAAGGATATGCGTATGCCCTCTAGCAGATGGAAGTATCGGACCAATAATGTCAATGGCCATTTTATCAAATGGTCTAATCGGGATGTCCGCAGCTTGAATAGGAGCCGCATGAAATGGACCCCGTACCTTAACTTCCTGACATATCAAACAGGACCGACAATAGAGAGTGATGTCCCTATGGACGCCTGGCCAGTAGAATGCCGAAAGCACTCTGGATTTGGTACGCGAAAAACCCATATGGCCCGCACATTGCGAGTCATGCGCATGTCGTAATATACGAGATCTCATAGAGGATGGGACTAAGATCTGATAACATAAGGATGAATCCTTTTCCCGTATTACTCTAACCAAAATCCCATTTTTAAGTATAAAGTCATGTCTAGATTTTGCAAGTTTGTTGCTTGTATTCTTTTTGTTAACATACTGAAAAAATTTTTTTAATGAATCATCATTCTTTTGCAATGTAGCAAACAACTCCCGTGAAATAGGAGCATCATCATCACAAGTGGTATGAACTGTAGGTTCAATAGGTGTATCATGCGACATATTAGTAGCTTGCGCTCTAGTCACTACTGCATTTGCAGTTTGAATATGTCGCTCTTCCCATTCAGCAATTTGCTGTGGTGTACACTCTTTAATACCATGTATGCGACCAAGTATTAAATCACAAATTGGATTTGGAAGAAGACAAGCCTGGATCTGTCCTGAAAAAAATGGTGTATGAAGTGTTATAATGGCTGTGGGAAATGTTTCCACAGTTCCGCCAAACGTCACACATTTCACAACCCTGCCCGTCGCACAACTAGGGTCGATCAGCGAAGTCCGGACGCCCACAGTGGTACAACCTGAGTCGAATAAAAGAGAGCATGAAATATTGTTAACAAATCCTCTGTTAAACTTAAGAGAGCCCTGTCCCTGGTGTACTGACGCAGGAGTGGCCATGCAGACTGCAGGTAGACTAGGCAAAGTATGACCGCAACGCAGCGTCGTGATCGCCTTGGGCTGGAAAAGAGTAGAGCATTCTGAACAATCTTTGACTTGGGTACAATCAAGAGAACAACACATAGCATTATGAGTTTCAGCTCCTTTACCCTGTTCAATGTTAGCCTGTGTATCACTAAAAGCAACATTAGAATGTCTACCTGTATTACTCGACGATCTATCTCGTCGGCGCGATCGATTGTGATTTTTGTCATAAAAATTGCTACAATTGTCGTTTCTGCTAGAGTTAAAATTTGGATGAGTTCGATAATTTGTATAATTAAAGTTATGATGTTCTTTAAAATTTTTATTCCAAGAACCTTGTCTGTTTTGCGGACCCTGAGATTTTGATCTCCAGTTTTGTCTATTATAATGTCCTTGATTATTTTTAAAATAATTGTTACCAAAATCTCGTGATCTGTGAGTTTGGTTCCAAGAAACATTAAATGGAGCAGATTGTTGAAATTGCTTCCCTTTGTAAAAGTTATCATTGTTAAAATTGTAATTATTTCCCTTATTGACATACCTATCAGCACTAAAAGAACGATTGCGTGAAAAATTGTTTTGTTGTGCTGCAAAAGCAACAGGCAATTCATTTCTAATCTGTGCATTACTTAGATCCATGGTTGGGTGAGCAGTGCAAAAATTTTTTGCATGTTCTTCTAAATTTTTCATTGATAAAGGTTTCCTTTCGTGTAAAAATGCGAGAAATGTAGGATTTACAGACGAAAGTACCTTATCGCGCATCAGTAAATCGAAGAGACCTTCATACGACTTTTCAATTTTGGATAATTCGATCCATCTTTCTAATGTTAGTCGTATCTGTGACAGAAAATCACTAAAATTTCTGCCAGATTGAGGTAGTAATGTATGAAATCTTAAACGATATTCGTCTTCTGTCATTTGGAATTTTTGCAGAAGTGCCGCTCTAAGAGCATTATAGTCATTTTTCTCACCAATGCTGGTGGTATGATAAACTGCTAATGCATCCCCTGTAAGTAATCTGGATAAATATGTACAGTATAGCGCTTTATCCACGTTATAAGACCCACAAGTGGCCTCAAACCTATCTAGGAAGAATATCACGTCATCAGACGGGGGATTAAATTTTGGTAATTTAAGGTGAATTTCCTTAAAATAATCATGTCTGGATGGAGTTTGGCTTTCAAAAGTTCTCTGAGAATTAGCTTCCTGAGTAAACCTAATTCTCTCATATTCTGACTCTGCTAATTTCAGTTCATGCTGTCCTTTTTTTTCATTCTCTTCCATCTCAAGCTGAAGTCGTTTTACATTTTGTTCTGCTGTTCATTTCCTCTTTTCCATTTCTTTTTGTTTATTTTCCATTTTCTTTTTCAGCCCTCCTTTTGCTTATGTTCTGCCTCTCGCTGAAATCGTTTCTCTTCTAATTCAGAGGCTAATCTCATTTTTTTCTCCTCTTCCTCAGCTATAAATTTCCTCTTCTTTTCATGTTCCTCAGCATCAATCCGTTTTTGATCTGCCTCAAATTTCATCTTCTTCTCTTGTTCCTCAGCCTCAAATTTCATCTTCTTCTCATGTTCCTCAGCCTCAATCCGTTTTTGATCTGCCTCAAATTGAAGTTTTTCTAGTCTTAAAGTTTCTAACTTTCTCTGCTCGGCTTCTATTTCTTGAGCTTTCCTATATTCTGCAAGTGCAAATGTTTTTGCTTCATCAGGAGCCATCTGAAGAGCTTTTGCTTGCTTAATGAAATAATCTAGTGAATACATTATTCTATATAAGTAGTCACAGTACTCTAGATATTTAAAATGATAATTAATCAATATAAATTAGTTAACCTTGTTACTATAACAAGTGTTCTTCGTTCCTGTCCTTAGAACGGTATAATGTTATCATATAATTATTAAATATGTTATTAATCAATAAATTTATGTAATCAAATGTCATGAAATGAACAACGAGAAAGACAATAGAAACATAACTGACAAGACCCGATAATCAAAGACGAGTAACTACAGTCGCAGAAATCCAATAAAAATAAAATGTGAAACTAAAAATAGAATGTCGTAAAGAGTTACGATGATAACTGCGATCAAATAATCAACAAGACAATAGACAACACAGTGTAAAAACATAGGTTTTGTAAAAAACTGAACGACAGGAAAGGTGAGATGGACGCAAAATACAAACAAAATTCATCATAAAACTAAATTACGAATAAAAAATAACTGCGAAAACAACAAGTAAACGTGACGAAACAGCTAAACAGATACTATCATAAGGGACAACTAGCGATCAGAACTTCGGCAAGGTTTCTAGCCTTGTACCGGAATTATCGCTCAATTGAAACTTACAAAATGAGCCCTACAGAACGTCTGACGAAGAACCCGAATTGGCTTCGAGATGGATCTCGTTCGTCAGATCAACCTCCCTACCTCCCACGAAGAATACAACACATATAACATATAACATGTAAAATATAGATATGGACATATCACGGAAGGCACAGCTAAAAGTAATAAAGCGTATAAGGAGAACACGTTATACTTAACTCGCGTGCAGGTAAAAAATCAATGTGCCTCGTCTCCGTGTATGTACGTTTGAGGATAAAATACTTCGTTCTGAGTATTAGACCACAGCTCGCACGTAATAGTGACTAAGAGATGATCCCAAGATGTTGTCGCCTTGAAAGTTCAGATCTTCAGATGATCCTAAGATGTTGTCGCCTTGAAAGTTCAGATCTTCCATTGCTGATACTTGTATAGGGTACGTTTCCTGTGAAATTCTAGATTTCATAAACACACTGGAGCACCAATTACTGTTGAGTTCGTTTTATGGTTGAGTACAGTTTATACTGGTGAAGAGGTAGCTTCAAACGCGAATGGTTAAAATGAACGAATGTCAACAATATTCTTCCAACGAACTTCAACAAGTAGTGAACTGGGCAAGTACTGGCAGTACATAAGTCGGTGATAACTGTACATCGATTTTATTCAACATGACACAGACGGAGTGGACAAGACTAACATCGTCACAGGCGCAAAGATCATACATCAGCATAATGGTAATTACTTTTAAAGTTCCTGAAGATTCTCTACCATAAAGTCCTCTGACTCAAGTGACTAAGGATCACAAAACTGTTACCGTATAATATTCTTCTCATTCAAGTCCGTTGACCTTCTCTCAAGGACGTCTATCATGGTAACGTATTCATACTCCAGGATAAAATCTTCCATATCATACTTCACAATCCCATACGTCTCCAAAACATAACGTTAGATAGCATATAGTTTCAAACAAAGTCATACACGATAATACGAACAGGTTAGAGATTCCAGTTGGCTAACCTCTCCCATTCTATGCCACGCTTCTGGCATTGTTGTAACAGCATATTAAAACATGTGCATAAGGTAATCAATAACTTCTTCCACTCGTAGGAATCCTTCTTCTACGATACAAATCCTAAAGGCAAACGACTCTGTAGATCCATTCTAGGAATAACATATTCCCGCTAGACTAGTATTAGAGCGGCCTTATAATACAGCTTTAAATAAGAAGTGGGGCGAGAACTTACGTGACATTGCTGCTATTGGTTTCGACCTGAAGACCAATACAGATCACTAGAATAAATGGCTTTCCATAAACATGCCATTGAATACAAATATAATATAACAATCATGGACATAAACAAGTTCCATGTTGCCCCCTCAAAAATGACGTCACAAACTACTCAACTAGGTTACCCGTGCGTCCCAAAGCAACACTCACTGCTTCGTGCACGTCAGTGCGCGAATCATTCGACCGCACAAATAATATAACTATATCAAGACTGGTGCGTACATTTGGCAGGACCGAAGACTACCCCCTTAGGTAATAAATGTACGTAACAATATGATCAATCTGATTTTCTGATATCCATGTTGCCTTGTGTATTCTCTTATGTGGAAACAAGCTTCCTCCTATAGCCAGTTGATTTGAAGCACAGAAGTTTGAGAATAGTTCCCCATTTTCACTCCTGGACAAACTGGACAGAAGAGTATCTTGATTGTCTGTTCATTTAATGCACACCGTCATACTTTCTATTTTCGGGAGAGTACATAAAAGGGGAAACAATACAATTATTGTCTAACTTTCAACCGCAGTTGCACCCCTTAGCTGTGGTCGAAAGTTAATTCACTCTCTCGAAAATAGAAAAAGTGCGCAAATGACGGTGGGCAAAGTGTGACAGACCGACCGAAGTACCTTAAGGTGGGAATCATGGTATTGGATGTTTTATCTGATGCTCTTAATCGCATCACGCACGTCATTTGTCAGACGGCACTCACTAAAAAAAACCTTCTGCCATATCTGACAGACTCAAACTTGTTCTAACTTTCCATCCTCGCTGTTTGGCGGTGAAAAGAATTCTATTTCGTCATCTGTCTATTCTCAACTCTGGTCCTGTTTACCAGTGAGTTGTTCCGGGATCCGTCTCTGGTGGCATATCGTAGGGATATGAATGTCAAGGACATTCTCGTACACAGCCGCCTGGTGATTACTAGCCCTCCATATTTAGGTACACAGTCTTGCTACCGCCCCAGAGGTCGTAAGTGTGCGGATGTGCTCCAGATTTAGACTGTTCCCATTTCGGAAGGGCAATTTTATTATTAGAGAGTCATTTACTTGTGAATCTAGGAATCTTATTTAAGCCATTATCTTTAAAAGATGCAACATTGCCTATACTGGTGAAACTGGCAGATGTTTGGCAGATAGATTCCGCGAACACTTAAATGGCGTATATCACAGGGAACCTAAACCTGTGGCACTTCATTTCAATAGCCCAGGCCATTCCAGTTCCTGTGATATCGGGGGTAACCTGTATCCGCTCCTGCTTTTGTGATGATCATACTCGCTTTTGTCTAGAGAATCGACTCATTTTCGAAATAGGTTGCCTTTCTCCTGAGGGTCTAAATGTCCAACATTATTTTGCTTGACTCTATTATTCATTGGCCTTCCTCTATTTGAGATTTCTTTATTTCATTTGTCGCTTTTTCACAATCTTTCTTTTATTAAGTTTGTGTTTCGTTTTGTGTCCTATTCGTGTATTTTTTATAACGTACTTTCATACATGCTGATTGACGCCATTATTTTTCATAGTTTCCCCCGATCTTTTAGCGAAGTTTATCATAGCAGGACTTCTTGTTTTGTTATTTAATTCTTCCGCTTTTGATTTTCGTTGATTGTTGAATTTCTTGAATTAATTTTTTTTTTTTTTTTTTTTTTTGATTTTGTAGTTTCCTTACTTTATTATTGCTCTTCACCTGTGTTGTTATATTTTATATATATATATATTACGTGTTTGCAGTGTCTATGGTGTTTTTCTCTAACCTGACTATATTCCTTGTCCTTGTTGCCCGTTTGTAATTGTGGCTGAAGAAGGGTGAAATCCGAAACGTCTCATGTCTCCTGTGTACCGTTAATTTGTAAAACTGATCCAATACCATTTTATTTGCTAATATATACATTTTTTGGAGGGTGTTAAATTGGTTGTGCGTTCTTTCACGATTTACCTTCACATCAAGGCGAGGGCACGATCTTTGGTTTGATTCCCGGTTATCATATCACTTATATTTCTTTTCTATTGTCTGGTGTTGGCCCTTCTGTCCAACGAGTGTCTGTTAATTACCTTTATTTATTTATTGTCCCGTACATTTCCCACTAATCGATGATGAGACGAAGATAGAATAGGAATACTGGCCCCTCAGTCATCTTGTACAGGGCGAGTAATATGAGTCTGTAGTCTATTGCGAACGGTGCTTCAATTGGCTGTGTGTGGTGTTCACGGAAACTGGGCCTCCCAGATGAGGGGCAGAGTTGCGTCTCAATTCCGATGACGCTTACTGGTGCAGCCCCCTCACTGCAGATTCGTCACTAGGGTTGGTGTCACCCGGTGCGGTAACTCATGGTGTCACCCCCATGGACCTCCTCCCGTACCAGACTATACATAATCTTTAGTAATGTTTTTTTGTACTAATGTTACTCGTAAATCCATATGGAAATATACTCATAAATGAAATAATATTTAAAAAAATAAACAGGAACAAATGAAGAAGCATTTCAGCACTTAGTGAACATCTCGACTAAATCATAACTTTCCTTTCCTTGCCTTCAAAGCTGCGAACGTGTGAATCACTTCATCGAAATCAATGCCTTTCGCCAAATCACTTTCAATTGATAATATCGCAAGATCGGAATGCCTTGACTGCCCCATGCTAGATCGCAAAGAGTTCTTTATAAGTTTCAGCTTTGAAAAGCTCCTCTCACATAAAGCCACAGACACACTGTTAAGGACAGATTTGGGATGCAGATAAAATAGTGTGGCATGTTACTACACGCTAGCACATTTCCATTTACATGTGAGGAAATGTGTTCGCCTGTAGACAAACTACGGTTTGCACGAAGCGTTCACCCGTGTTCAGCGACGGTCAACTAGTGCCGTTTTCTGTCACATGTCGTGGAGTTCAGTGTGTTAATTAACGGGGCTTCCGTCTTTGTGTTTGCGTCCGAGAGGGATGTAATTTTTCGAGGCTCCGGGATAATGGAGCGTGATTTATAAATATATATTGTGGCATTGTTGATTCTCGGAGGCTGCCACGTTATGTGCAAGATGGTTCATAAACGTATCTAGAAGTTCATACCATAATTTACTACAAGTAACTTTTGAGATATGAGGCAACTAATATTTGGTTTGCACTGATTGCTTCTGCCGCATTACTTTGGTTTTCGTGGATTACCGAACCTTTAGTACAACGGCCAGAATTGAGTGGAGATGAGAGGATTGTATTATTATTATATTATTGCCACTTAAAGATGCCCAACGTTTTGTTGCTGTCATTTTCGACGGAGTCATCTGTCAAGTTATTTGCTTATGTTTGTATCATAAGTATAATTGTGTCTTTACCTGCGATGTCAGGTTGATTAGGGGTTGTCTTCCCTTGTTTATTCATTCATTGTGTTTGACCTTTAGGGTCAGAGGTTGTCAGTTCGGGCGTAGGCCTATGGGAAGGTTTTTTAAGCGGGAGTGAGATATACTTCCGGGAAGCCGGGAGGTCCTGTTTTTCTGAAGGGACCAAGAGTCCATTGTTTTTCGGGGAGAATCTTCGAAGTAACTGCTATGGCAGTTTTCCCCAGTGAATCTCTGTGCGTCGGGATGACGACAGAATTCCTTGTGTAGTTCTGAGGATTCATTTACCAGGTAATACCGACCTTTATGCATTATTACGCTTTTCGGTGGCAGAACATGTAAAGGATTACCTAGGGTGAACAGCAGTTCACGGATCCGCCATTTCAGAACTTATATATTTGTGCTCGAGGTAGCCATCCAAGACTGTTAGTCTTATATTGTCCAGAAATCCAGTGACGAAGATATATTGTGGGAGCCGCAGATTGGCGGAATTTCTATCTACAATAAGTATTACTGCAGGGTTGATGATAACCTATTTAACAGAAGTACACGGCCGACGTCAGAACGAGGCCTGTGCTTTCGGCTATTATACTACAGCCTGATATGTGCAATTGGCGGGAGTGCCAAGTTGCACCTGTGTGTCAAGGTAACTAAGGCATCTGACGCGTTTAGTCAGGGACGCCAAGGGCGACGCTACGAACTGTCATTATTGAAGAACTTTGCTATTGACCATGCACGTCTATTCTGATGTTTACCTTTTTGAATGCCAAATGTATACCTATCGATGTCAGGTCAGCATGACCTTGTTACACTGACTGTTCCTGTTGATATTATGTGTGTTCCCGTCAATAAATGTCTTGAAACATGCCTGCAGTGTCAAAGCATCCTTGATTACTGCATGTGAGAGTATGGGTTGCAGGATCTACATCTATACGAGCCTAAACACATTCGCGTCTTCATTCGCACCCACACTCAACTCATCATACGCTCGCACTACACATCTAACAACATGTAAACTGTCTTGGGCCAGTGATCACCTCAACAAGAAAAAAAAAGACAGTTACATTTCTGGTGGACCAGTTACGTGGGCTCTTATGATACATTTCTTGTCGCCAATGTGGCCTAGAAACTTACATTTCTGATGGACCAGATCTGTGGGTTTAAAAAGAACAGAGCGAGCATTTGACATTATTGTTGACATTTATGGATCCAGAAATTTACATTCCTGGTTGGCTGTTACATGTATGATGTCTCCAGTTTTGTCGAGAAAGTTACAAGAAGGACAAGTACACATTACACTTCTGATCTGTGGGTCTAAGCTACACACGGGACAGCCGTAACACACAACGCTAATTCTACATTTGCAAGTTTTGGCTACAACAGGACAGATATAGGTCATCAACGGTTGACACAAATAAACAGTACGAGCATTTATATTATAATGCTACATAAAGCATAACAAGACAAGTACTGAAGTGAACTACTAGGCATTTGCTACGTGGACCATAACTGCATAGAAGGCGGGTTCCTATTGTAAACAGTACTGCGGGTTGTGACACGTTTCATTCAACAACAGACTTTTCTAGGTCAGAGCATTCAAGCTACATTGTTGGAGGTCAAGTGTCTGTAAACAGTACGTGAAATTGTAAACATTCAATGTGCAAGCCCTAATTTGAGAAGGTCATAGTAACTTTGGTTCGTGAATACTTTATGTTACAGTGGATTTGACGTTCAGTGCGCGTTTGACATTTCGTTTCTGTGTTCGCAAGGAGCAAGAAATTTATTTTAGTTTCAGCTGTGACTGAACTTGTTCTGCAACACATTGAAATTGATTGCTATATGTTTATGTCACTTCTACTGTTTTTGGTGTATTTTTCTGCGGGTTTTTTCGGTTGGTGGGTCTTACGGTAAATATGCCACTTGATCGAGGCTTACTGTAAGCGGTCTGTAGGTGCAAATTTTCTTAATTTGGAAATTTGCTAGTGACAATTGGTCGCTATTGATGTTAGCTGTGATGTAATTGTACTTAACGTTGTTTTTGTAATATTTTGTCTGTTTTTCAGTTTTGATTTTCGATTTGTTTTGTTTGTATTCTGTAGGTCTCTCCTTTCTTGTGTATTTCTCTACACATTTTTGGTTAAAACAGTGTTGCCATTTGTATTGTTTTGTATTTTTGTCTTTGTATTTTTTTTTTTTTGGTTGTACTACATTACTGTCATGCACAGTCTACATACACATACTTGGTCATGTTTTGATATTATTGATAAGGTAGACTCTTCATATAGAGTTTGTTAAATAATATTATATAAGATATTTATACAAGTTCTTTGATAAAAGACTTGTTATCTACAAAGATTGAGACAAGGTAAATACATATTCAAGTTCTTTATAAAAAAGACTTGTGCCCATAGTGAGTGGGATATAAGGGAATTTTTTTTTCCCACAGGTACTCAAGTGATTTTTTGGGTACATTATAAACAAGAGGAACATACAAAGTCTTTGTCTAAGACTAAGACAGTAAAATAAAGTGAAGTGAGTATACAAGTCTAGCATTTCAGACTTGTCTCCCATTGAAGTGGGATAAGGTAATTTATTTAATTTTTTTTCAGGTTTCTGATCTCATTAGACAGAATGTCTACATTGGATTTCTTCATCCAGCAAGGGTTGCCCCTTGGTAAGTCTGGTAAAGAATTGGAAGAATATTCATCTGCTCAATTCGCCATTGCATTAAAGTCAGAAGAAAAGAAACAAAAAGAGGAAATTAAATTGAAAGCAGAAGCTGAACTAAAGAAGCTAGAAGCTGAGAATAGAAGATTAGAACTTGAAGAAAGAAGGTATCAAAGAGAGGTTGAGGAGAGAAAAGCTCAAGCTGCTGCTGAGGAGAGGAAAGCTCAAGCTGCAGCTGATGAAAGAAAATTCCAGATGGAAATGGAAGACAAAAAACTTCAAGCTGCTGCAGAGGAAAAAAAAACTCCATACAGATACGGGATTGATACAAATGAGTTTTGAGCGGTGAGCGTGCTGTATGTCGTGGACCATTTACTGTTTCCTTTGGCCTTTACTTGGTTTCTTGGGTGACGGTTAATCTCATGATGTGTGAATGTCTGTTGGGGTGATCCGGGTTTGACATCCAGTTTGATCCTTTGGCTTATTTTATTGGACAATGCTTGTCCAGTGTTCTCTACACACATAAGTTGTCCTTGAGATATCACTTACGGGGATTGTCGAGCGTCCGGCGGGAGTAGTGGTAGTTGGGGGAAGCTGAGTGTTTATTTTTGGGTGGTGCGTTTGGGGAGCAGCTAGTGGGGTCAGGGTATTTTGGTGTTCGGCAAGCGAGTAATAATCGGGTATACATGTTAGCGAGGTGGATGGGAGTTCGGAGGGGCGGGAGTTACTGTGTAGAGAGCGGTATTGTAGATGCACACCAAAAACCACGATGGTTGGGAACGTTGGAGTGATTGGGCTCGAGCGGCGGCATCAGTGTCTTGTATGGGTTTGAGGTGGCAGTGTAGGATGGAATTGAAAGGATAGGGGTATGGGAGGCACTGGGCTCGGCACAATTTCGAAATCTTTGATAAATTCACTCAAAATCTGTCAGAAAGTAAATTACAAGGTGTGACTTAGCGCCAAAGAGGCCGTCTTGCAGCTGCATTACACATAAGATCGGACGGCTTATAACCGTCGTAATTTTGGCACCTATTTCTAGAAAGTGCCCCCCCCCCACCCCCTTATAAAAAAATTTCAGGAGTTGTGAA